>SZWC01002444.1:200589-216427 GCA_023375785.1 Penium margaritaceum
AGACAGACAGACAGACAGACAGACAGACAGGACAGGACAGGACAGGACAGGACAGGACAGGACAGGACAGGATACGACAGGACAGGACAGGATAGGACAGGACAGGATAGGACAGGACAGGACAGGACAGGACATATTTGTCATTTTTCATATTTGGCATATTACAAATTTCTCATTTTACATATTTGTCATTTTACATAGTTGTCATTTTACTTATTTGTCAATTTACATATTTGTCATATTACATATATGTCATTTTACATATTTGTCATTTTACATATTTGTCATTTTAGATATTTGTCATTTTACATATTTGCCATTTTATATATTTGTAATTTTACATATTTGTCATTTTACATATTTGGCATTTTACATATTTGTCATTTGACATATTTGTCATTTTACATATTTGTCATTTTACATATTTGTCATTTTACATATTTGTCATTTTACATATTTGCCATTTTACATATTTGTCATTTTACGTATTTGTCACTTTACATATTTTGTATTTTACATATCTTTCATTTGTTCATATTTGTCATTTTAAATATTTGTCATTTTACGTATTTGTCATTTTACATATTTTTAGTTTTAAATATTTGTCATTTCATATTTGTCATTTTACATATTTGTTATTATACATGTTTTTCATTTTGCATATTTGTCATTTTACATATTTGTCATTTTCCATGTTTTGTATTTTACATATTTTTCATTTTACTTATTTGTCATTTTACATATTTGTCATTTAACATAGTTGTCATTTAACATGTTTGTCATTTGTACATATTTTTTTACATATTTGTCAATTTACATATTTGTCATTTTACATATTTTTCTATTTACATATTTGGCATTTTACATATTTGTCATTTTACATATTTGTCATATTACATATTTCTCATTTTACATATTTCTTTTTTTTACATATTTGTAATTTTACATATTTTTCATTTTACATATTTGTCATTTTACATATTTGTAATTTTACATATTTTTCATTTTACATATTTGTCATTTTACATATTTTTCATTTTACATATTTGTCATTTTACATATTTGTCATTTTGCAAATTTGTAATTTTACATATTTGTCATTATACATCTTTGTTATTTGACATATTTGTCATTATACATATTTGAAATTTCACATATTTGTCATTTTACATATTTGTCATATTACATATTTTTCATTTTACATATTTGTCATTTTACATATTTGTCATTTTACATATTCGTCATTTCACATATTTTTAATTTTACATATTTGAAATATTACATATTCGCCATTTCACATATTTGTAATTTTACATATTTGACATTTTACATATTTGTCATTTTACATATTTGTCGTTTTACATATTTGTCATCTTATATATTTTTCATTTTACATATTTGTAATTTTACATAATTGTCATTTTACATATTTTTCATTTTCCATATTTTTTATTTTACACATTTTTAATTTTACATATTTGTCATTTTACATACTTGTAATTTTACATATTTGGCATTTTACATATTTGTCATTTTACATATTTCTTTTTTTACATATTTGTCACTTAACATATTTGTCATTTTAGATATATTTCATTTTACATATTTGTCATTTTACATATTTGTAAGTTCACATATTTTCTATTTTAAATATTTGTCATTTAACATATTTGACATTTTACATATTTGTCATTTTACATGTTTGTCATTTTACATATTTTTCATATTGCATTTTTGGTATTTTACATATTTTTCATTTTACATATTTCCTATTTTATATATTTGTCATTTAACATATCTGTCATTTTACATATTTGTCATTTTACATATTTGTCATTTTACATATTTGTCATTTTACATATTTGACATTTTACATATTTCTCATTTTACTTATTTGTCATTTTACATATTTGTCATTTTTCGCATTTTCTATTTTACATATTTGTCATTTTACATATTTGTCATTTTACATATCTGTCATTTTACATATTTGTCATTTTACATATTTGTCATATTACATATTTGTCATTTTACATACTTGTCATTTTCCATGTTTTTTATTTTACATATTTTTCATTTTACGTATTTGTCATTTAACATATTTTTCATTTAACATATTTGTCATTTAACATGTTTGTCATTTGTACATATTTTTTATTTTACATATTTGTCAATCTACATATTTGTCATTTTACATATTTGGCATTTTACATATTTGTCATTTTACATATTTGATATTTTACATATTTGTCATTTTACATATTTGTCATTTTACATGTTTATCATTTTACATATTTGTAATTTTGCATATTTGTCATTTTACATATTTTTCATTATACATATTTGTCATTTGACATATTTGTCATTATACATATTTGACATTTCACATATTTTTCATTTTACATAGTTGTCATTTTACATTTTTGTCATTTTACATATTTGTCATTTTACATATTTTTCATTTTAAATATTTGTCATTTTTTCATGTCATTTTTACATATTTGTCATTTGACATATTTGGCATTTTACATATTTGGCATTTTACATATTTGTAATTTTACATATTTATCATTTTACATATTTGTCATTTTACATATTTGTCGTTTTACATATTTGTCATTTTATATATTTGTCATTTTACATATTTGTCATTTTACATATTTGTCATTTTGCATATTTTTAATTTCACATATTTGTCATTTTGCATATTTTTCATTTTCCATATTTTGTATTTTACATATTATTAATTTTACATATTTGTCATTTTACATACTTGTCATTTTACATATTTGGCATTTTACATATTTGATATTTTACATATTTCTTATTTTACATGTTTTTCATTTAACATGTTTTTCATTTTACATATTTGTCATTTTACATATTTGACAATTTACATATTTGTAATTTTACATATTTTCTATTTTACATATTTGTAATTTTACATATTTGTCGTTTTACATATTTGTCATTTTACATATTTGTCATTTTACATATTTGTCATTTTACATATTTGTCATATTACATATTTGGCATTTTACATATTTCTCATGTTACATATTTCCCATTTTACATATTTGTCATTTAACATATCTGTCATTTTACATATTTGTCATTTTTCATATTTTTCATATTACATATTTGTCATTTTACATATTTGTCACTTTACATTTTTTTCATTTTACATATTTGTCATATTACATATTCGTTATTTTAAATATTATTCATTTTACATATTTGTCATTTTACCTATTTGTCATTTTACATATTTGACATTTTTCATATTTATCATTTTACATATTTATCATTTTACATATTTGTCATTTTACATATTTATCATTGTACATATTTGTCATTTTACATATTTGACATTTTACATATTTGTCATTGTACATATTTGTCATTTTACATATTTGACATTTTAATATTTGTCATTTTACATATTTGTCATTATACATATTTGTCATTTTACATATTTGTCATTTTACATATTTGTCAGTATACATATTTGACATTTTACATATTTATCATTTTACACATTTGTCATTTTACATGTTTTTCATTTTACTTATTTGTAATTTTACATATTTGTCATAGTACATATTTATCATTTTACGTATTTGTAATTTTACATATTTGTCGTTTGACATATTCGTCATTTTACATATTTTCCATTTTACCTATTTGTCATTTAACGTATTTGTCATTTTATAAATTTGGCATTTTACAATTTTGTCTTTTTACATATTTGGCATTTTACATATGTGTCATTTTACATATTTGTCATATTACATATTTGTCATTTTTCATATTTGTCTTTTTACATATTTGTCATTTTACATATTTGTCATCTGAAATATTTGTAATTTTACACATTTGTCATTTCACAGATTTTTCATTTTACATATTTGTCATTTTACAAAATTGTCATTTTTCATTTTTGTCATTTTACATGTTTTTTGTTGGAATTAGGATCACCCACACAGGTCAACCGAATCATGTATACAATCCATGGTGAAATCAATCCAGAACAAAACTCCATGAACTCCAGAAACTCCACATTAAGTCCACCTACAAAACAGCCGTAATCCTTAGCCAGACATTGCAGACTCTGCACTTGTCAAGAGCCCAAACCAGGGCCTCAGGCTGCTAGTTGATCTCCTGCACAGTCCTACGGTATGCTGCAGGCCTGAAACAGTGCACTGTTCACAACGTTATCTACAGCTAAACTTGGCAACTACATGTACTTGTCTGGGACACTCCTACTGACTAGAATATGCACGTAGTGACTGTCCGTTAATTCCTGTGTCTTGTGTTGTCGCCTTCAGCTTGCTTCGGACTGGACTTGGTTGTGAGAGCCTGTCGTCAGAAAACCATGGGGCGGACAGAACAGTTGCTCGAGAGGATCAACGGTCAGTGAGGACCGGATCCGCAAGAGTGCTCGCGTGACGTCGTTCCTCCTCGAGCAATCCGACGGTCAGATGTAATCGGCCGGCCGTCCACTCCTTTGCCAGTCGATGACCTCGAACGGCCGGCTCTCCTTTCCTCCTCCTCGTCCCTCCAGTGCCACGTCAGCCGAGGATCGAGCAAAACTCAGGCTTGCACGCTCGACCCTTCTGCCGATGTTCCGTTGCCAAGCTTCGATCCCATCCAGCACAGAGTATGCCACATTTGCCAGGTTTGTGGCACAAACTATGCCACTTTCTTCTTTTGACCTTTTCTCCCACACCAGCTGTTGGAAAGAGCTACAACTTCGACTGTAGCAGGATGATGATGAAATCTTTCCAACGGTGCCGTTAGATTGGAGATCGGACGGCAAACGAGGGAGAAAGGCATTTTCCAACATTCCCCCCCTTGTATGCCAATCTCCACAGGAGGTTGGCAGACAAACACAAAATGCCTTGGACTGTAGCAGGATGATGGAGGATCCTTTCCAGCGATGCCATTGGGTCGGGGATCGGACAGCAGACGAGGGAGAAAGGTATTTGCCAACATTCCCCCCCTTGTATGCCAATCTCCACAGGAGTTTGGCGTACAACCAGAAAATGGCCCCCGCCCACGAAAAATGACTG
The DNA here is from genome assembly GCA_023375785.1 of Penium margaritaceum. Lineage (NCBI taxonomy): Eukaryota > Viridiplantae > Streptophyta > Zygnematophyceae > Desmidiales > Peniaceae > Penium > Penium margaritaceum. Next base: position 205,662 of record SZWC01002444.1, read on the forward strand.
GGAGAGTGGAGGTGAGGCACGGGAATGCACGGGTTCTGAAACTCCCCCCCCCGTGCAAACCGAGCCTTGCCCCCAAAAGGATAGAAGTCGAGGAAGTCCGGGAGTCCTCGAGAGAGTCAACGAAGTCAAGGAGAAGTTGTGGGTTTGCCACGAGGCGAGTACCGAGGCGCCAGTCGATGCACGTTGAAACGCGAGGGCAGGAGCGGGCAGAAGCAAGCAGAAGCAGTGCCGTTTGGCGTGTATAAAGCAGCAAAGCAAGCAGCGATAAGTGTGAGAGGTGCAGAAAAACAGCGCAGAGGGAGAACGGGCATCGCGAACCCCAGTTCCATCCCAACGCCTCAGGTGGGGGAACGGAACGGGATGGCGAGAGGACACAAGAGAGAGAGAGAGAGAGAGAGAGAGAGAGAGAGAGAGAGAGAGAGAACAGGGGCGAAGTCGCCTCCGCCTGTGCCAACGCCTCATATGGGGGGCACAGGAGGAGTCAACCTGAACGAAGGCGCGGAAAGAAGCAGTGTGTGTGGGAAAAGAGCGCGAGGAGGACACTGACATGCGACGGAAACAGGGTGACAGAAGGATAGAACGGGGCAAGAAGAGAGGGAGGGGCCAGAGAGGCCTTCGCCTGGACTAACGCCTCATTTGGGGAGTCCAGGCAGAGACAGCCCAAAAGGAGACAGTGGGATGTGCCTGCTCCTGTGCCTGCGCCTCATGTGGGGGGCACAGGAAGAGACGACCCGAGTGAAGAAAATAAACACGAGAAGTATGAGAAAGGTAGAGGGCATCAAAAGAGCAGCTGGAGGAAGGCTTGATGCGTGACAGCGGCCGCCATGGGAGCGTCACCACCGGAGGCAGCAAAACGGTATGAGCATCACATGGCCACATTGCTCACATGACGGGGTTGCAAAAGAGAGCTTCAGCACCCTTGTCAAGTGGACGTCCAGGAGACTCGCTCTCGCGTCGAGGTAGAAGGCGACGCACAGCGTTGGCAAGATTGGTGAAGGCGTTCCGGAAGCGGGGGGGCGTCGTAGAGAGAGAAGCGGACCTCGGAGAGTTGGCTGTGGTGCAGAGAGGAGGAGGAGGTAGAGTCGTCGTTGGGTGAGTTGTGGCTCCAGGGTGAGACGGTGCAAAGGTGAATGTGGAGACAGGTTGAGCAGAAAGAGAAATCGGAGCTGGGTGCTGAGCACGTCCAGTGGGCACAATGCTTTGCGCTGTGGGGGAATCGGGAGGAGAATCAGGACCAGAAACTTTGCCGTGCGTGGGAGCCAGGTCGCGAACCAGGAGTGCGGAGAATAAGGACGGAGACGCCGGAGGAATGCGGTGATGTTTGGAGACAGGGCTTGCGCATGGAGAAGAGGGCCCTGTGGGCGTTGTTGACTGCTGTGGACGCTTACGTTTGTGTTGGAGGAGTAGACAAAAAAGGCGCACATGTCCATACTGTTTGCACTTCCAACATTTAGTCTGGTGGTAGGTAGAGTCAAAGGGTGACGGAAATGTCGGTGATGTCGTGGGACAAGGGGCTTTGGAAGTGTTCAAAGGTATTGTGCCGTTGATGCGTATCTTGTTATCTTGAGAGATAATGCTCTCCATCAGGTGTGGTACAACAAAGATGGTGTATTGCTTGAAGAGCCGGTCTTTCTCTTCTTTCAAGCGCTACTCCTTCAAGGAATCAGGGAGAGGGAGTTGGTTGAGACGAAGTTCAAACGCGCTCAGTTCCAGGGTTGCTGCTCTATGATGCAAGTCCTTCATCGTATGAATCCAATCCACGGTGGTTTGGAGGTGATGAGGGATGGAGTCGATGAGTTTGGAGGCGACGAGTTGGTCTGAGGGTTTTTCACCAAGACGCTCAAGATTCTCCGCCAGAATTTTGAGTTTCAAAATATAGTCTCCAACATGATCGTTGTCCCCCATTTTAATCTCCACAAACTGTTGAAGGGTAGCACCGACTATGGCCATGGATTCTTTGCCAAGGAAATCTCTGATATTCTTCCAGGCAACCGTAGGATCATCAGACGGATTGTTCTCCCTCAGGAGGATCTTGAACGTATCAGACAGATGCATTCCCAGAGTTGCATAAGCAGCGGCCTGACGCCGCTTCCAATGCGAAGATTCAACAGAAGTAGCCATACGAGGATCTTGAATATCATCTGGTTCAGGACAAACCACGGTCAATAGATCCATCGACATGAAGAGCAACTTCATGTCAAAAGACCAAAGTTGATAGTTCCCATAGTCATGTTGATCCAACAGGCGGACCTTGAAGCCTTCTTGAATTGTATCATGAGGAATGGGGAACACGTGATGATGTGGCTGAGGATGATAGATGTCAGATGAACTGGTAGAAGAGCTTGATATTTCCACCATTTTGTCTTCGCTGCTGGGTCTGCTTCTTTCGTTGGTGATGCTTGAGTCGTGACTTGATATTGTTGTCAAGAGACAGAGCCAAGTAGAATAATACTTGANAGATCCATCGACATGAAGAGCAACTTCATGTCAAAAGACCAAAGTTGATAGTTCCCATAGTCATGTTGATCCAACAGGCGGACCTTGAAGCCTTCTTGAATTGTATCATGAGGAATGGGGAACACGTGATGATGTGGCTGAGGATGATAGATGTCAGATGAACTGGTAGAAGAGCTTGATATTTCCACCATTTTGTCTTCGCTGCTGGGTCTGCTTCTTTCGTTGGTGATGCTTGAGTCGTGACTTGATATTGTTGTCAAGAGACAGAGCCAAGTAGAATAATGCTTGAATTACATTTGGAAAAGGGGATTTCAAAGGAGGCTGGTTGGATAGGATGACAAAAGACTGATCCACGCCTCTGCCGCCGCTGCTTCTGCTCCTGGTGTTGTTGGTGCTGTTTTCTTATGAGGACAAGTATAGTTGTCAAGAGTGAAAGCCAAGTATGGAAATTCCTGACCAGCTTGAAGCAAAAGAAAAGAATGTAGTGGGAGTTTGTGTGATTTTCTATGTTCTTCAGGTTGCTGAGCACGCCAGTTTGCCCCCCCTAGCTGGTGTGCTAGTTGTCAAAAACAAATTTGGCGTCTTGAGAACAGAACCATGTATCCTCTCAAAAACCTTGAGAGACGGATTCAGTTGACTTGATGGGACCTACTATGATACCATATGTTGGAATTAGGATCACCCACACAGGTCAACCGAATCATGTATACAATCCATGGTGAAATCAATCCAGAACAAAACTCCATGAACTCCAGAAGCTCCACATTAACTCCACCTACAAAACAGCTGTAATCCTTAGCCAAACATTGCAGACGCTGCACTTGTCAACAGCCCAAACCAGGGCCTCAGGCTGCTAGTTGATCTCTTGCACATTCCTACAGTATGCTGCAAGCCTGAAACAGTGCACTGTGCACAAAGTTATCTACAGCTAAACTTGGCAACTACATGTACTAGTCTGGGACACTCCTACTGACTAGAATATGCACGTAGTAACTGTTCGTTAATTCCTGTGTCTTTTGTCGTCGCCTTTAGCTTGCTCCGGACTGGACTTGGTTGCGAGAGCCTGTCGTCAAAAAACCATGGGGCGGACAGAGCGGTTGCTCAAGAGGATTGACGGTCAGCGAGGACCGGATCCGCGAGAGTGCTCGCGTGACGTCGATCCTCCTCGAGTAATCCGACGGTCAGATGTAATCGGCCGGTCGTCCAATCCTTTGCCAGTCGATGACCTCGAACGGCCGGCTCTCCTTTCCTCCTCCTCGTCCCTCCAGTGCCACGTCAGCCGAGGATCGAGCAAAACTCAGGCTTGCACGCTCGATCCTTCTGCCGATGTTCCGTTGCCAAGCTTCGATCCCATCCAGCACAGAATATGCCACATTTGCCAGGTTTGTGGCACAAACTATGCCACTTTCTTCTTTTGACCTTTTCTCCCACACCAGCTCTTGGAACGAGCTGAGACTTTGACTGTAGCACGATGATGATGAAATCTTTCCAATGGTGCCGTTAGATTGGAGATCGGACGGCAAACGAGGGAGAAAGGCATTTTCCAACAATTTTCATTATACATATTTGTCATTATACATATTTGACATTTTCCATATTTGTCATTTTACATATTTGTCAGTTAACATATTTGTCATTTTACTTATTTGTCATTTTACATATTTGTCATTTTACATATTTGTCATTTTACATATTTGGCATTTGACATATTTGACATTCTACATATTTGTAATTTTACATATTTGTCATTTTACTTATTTGTCATTTTACATATTTGTCATGATACATATTTGTCCTTTTACATATTTGTCATTTTACATATTTTTCATATTCCATATTTGAAATTTTACATATTTGTCATTATACATATTTGACATTTTACATAATTATTATTTTAAAAATTTGCTATTTTAAATATTTGGCATTTTTCATATTTTGTATTTTACATATTTTTAATTTTACATATTTTTCATTTTAAATACTTGTCATTTTACATATTTGGCATTTTACATATTTGTCATTTGACATATTTCTTATTTTACATATTTGTCATTTAACATATTTTTCATTTTACATATTTGTCATTTTACATATTTGTCATTGTAAATATTTGTCATTTTACATATTTGTCATGTTACATATTTGTCATTTTACATATTTGTCATATTACATATTTGGCATTTTACATATTTCTCATTGTACATATTTCCTATTTTACATATTTGTCAATTAACATATCTGTCATTTTACATATTTGTCATTTTACATATTTGTCATTTTACATATTTGACATTTTACATATTTGACTTTTACATATTTGTCATTTTACTTATTTGTCATTTTACATATTTGTCATTTTACACATTTTCTATTTTACATATTTGTCATTTTACATATTTGTCATTTTACATATCTGTCATTTTACATATTTGTCGTTTTACATATTTGTCATATTACATATTTGTCATTTTACATATTTGTCACTTTACATTTTTTCATTTTACATTTTTGTCATATTACATATTCGTCATTTAAAATATTTGTCATTTTACATATTTGTCATTTTACCTATTTGTCATTTTACATATTTGACGTTTTTCATATTTATCATTTTATATATTTGTCATTTTTTTATTTGTCATTTTACATATTCTTAATTTTACATATTTGTCATTTTACATATTTGACATTTTAATATTTGACATTTTACATATTTGTCATTATACTTATTTGTCATTTTACATATTTGTCCTTTTACATATTTGTCAGTATACATATTTGACATTTTACATATTTATCATTTTACATATCTATTATTTTACACATTTGTCATTGTACATGTTTGTCATTTTACTTATTTGTAATTTTACATATTTGTCATAGTACATATTTATCATTTTACGTATTTGTCATTTTACATATTTGTCATTTGACATATTTTCCATTTTACCTATTTTTCATTTAATGTATTTTTCATTTTATAAATTTGGCATTTTACAATTTTGTCATTTAACATATTTGTCATTTTACATATTTGTCATTTTACATATCTGTAATTTTACATATTTGTCGTTTTACATATTTGTCATATTACATATTTGTCATTTTACATATTTGTCACTTTACATTTTTTCATTTTACATATTTGTCATATTACATATTCGTCATTTTAGATATTTGGCATTTTACATATTTGTCATTTTACCTATTTGTCATTTTACATATTTGACGTTTTTCATATTTATCATTTTACATATTTGTCATTTTTTATATTTGTCATTTTACATATTTTTCATTGTACATATTTGTCATTTTACATATTTGACATTTTACATATTTGTAATTTTACATATTTTCCATTTTACATATTTGACATTTTAATATTTGTCATTTTACATATTTGTCATTATACATATTTGTCATTTTACATATTTGTCCTTTTACATATTTGTCAAATTACATATTTGACATTTTACATATTTATCATTTTACATATCTATTATTTTACACATTTGTCATTTTACATGTTTGTCATTTTAGTTATTTGTAATTTTACATATTTGTCATAGTACATATTTATCATTTTACGTATTTGTCATTTTACATATGTCATTTTACATATTTGCCATTTTACCTATTTTTAATTTAATGTATTTGTCATTTTATAAATTTGGCATTTTACAATTTTGTCATTTAACATATTTGTCATTTAAAATATTTGTCATTTTACATATTTGTCATTTTACATATTTGTCATTTTACATATTTGTCATGTTACATATTTGTCATTTTTCATATTTGTCATTTTACATATTTGTCATTTTACATATTTGTCATCTGAAATATATGTAATTTTACACATTTTTCATTTGACATATTTTTCATTTTACATAGTTGTCATTTTACATAATTGTCATATTTCATTTTTGTCATTTTACATTTTTGTCATTATACATATTTGTCATTATACATATTTGACATTTTCCATATTTTTCATTTTACATATTTTTCAGTTTACATATTTTTCATTTTACTTATTTGTCATTTTACATATTTGTCATTTTAAATATTTGTCATTTTACATATTCGGCATTTGACATATTTGACATTCTACATATTTGTAATTTTACATATTTTTCATTTTGATTATTTGTCATTTTACATATTTGTCATTATACATATTTGTCGTTTTACATATTTGTCATTTTACATATTTTTCATATTCCATATTTGAAATTTTACATATTTGTCATTATACATATTTGACATTTTACATAATTATCATTTTTACAAATTTGGCCTTTTACATATTTGGAATTTTACATATTTATCATTTTACATATTTGTCATTGTGCATATTTTTCATTTGACAAATTTGTCATTTTACATATTTTTCATTTTAAATATTTGTCATTTTACATATTTGTCATTTTACATATATGGCATTTTACTTCTTTGTCATTTTACATATTTGTCATTTTAACATATTTGGCATTTTACATATTTGTCATTTTACATATTTGTCATTCTATATATCTGTCATTTTACATATTCGTCATTATACATATTTGAAATTTCACATATTTGTCATTTTACATGTTTGTCATTTAAAGTATTTGTCATTTTACTTATTTGTCATTTTACATATTTGTAATTTTACATAATTCTGATTTTTCATATTTGTCATTTTAAATATTTGTCATTTTACATATATGTTATTTTACATATTTGTCATTATACATATTTGATATTTTACATATTTGACATTTTACACATTTGTTATTTCACATATTTGTCATTTAACATACCTATCATTCTACATATTTGTCATTTTACATATTTGTCATTTTACATATTTGTCATATTACATATTTGTCATTTTACATATTTGTCATTTTACATATCTGTCATTTTACATGTTTGTCATTTTACATATTTGTCATTTGACATATTTGTCCTTTTACATAATTGTCATTTTACATATTTGTCATTTTACATATTTGTCATTTTACATATTTGTCATTTTACATATTTGTCATCTTACATATTTGTCATTTTACATATTTGTCATTTTACATATTTGTCATTTTACATATTTGTCATTTTACATATTTGTCATCTTACATATTTGTCATTTTACATATTTGTCATTTTACATATTTGCCAATTGACATATTTGGAATTATATATAATTGTCATTCTACATATTTGTCATTTTACATATTTGTCACTTTACATATTTGTCATTTTACATATTTATGATTTTACATATTTGTCATTTTACATATTTGTCATTTTACGTATTTGACATTATACATATTTGACATTCTACACATTTGTCATTTTACATATTTGTCATTGTAAGCATTTGTCATTTTATGTATTTGTCATTTTACATATTTTTCCTTTTTATTACTTGTCATTTTACACATTTGTCATTTTAAATATTTCTCATTTTACATATTCGTCATTTTACATATTTGTCATTTTACATATTTGTCATTTTACATATTTGTCATTTTTTATATTTCTGATTTTACATATTTGTCATTTTACATATTTTTTATTTTACATGTTTGTCATTTTACATAATTGTCATTATACATATTTGACATTGCACATATTTGTCATTTTACATATTTGTCATTTTACATATTTGTCATTTATTTCTTTGTCATTTTACATATTTGTCATATTACATATTTGTCATTTTACATATTTGTCATTTTACGTATTTGTCATTTTACATATCTGTCATTTTACATATTTGTCATTTTACAGATTTGTCATTTTACATTATTGTCATTTTACATATTTGTCATTTTACATATTTGCCAATTTACATATTTGTCACTTTACATAATTGTCATTTTACATATTTGTCATTTTACATATTTGGCATTTTACATATTTGTCATGTTACATATTTGTTATTTTCCATATTTGCCATTTTACATATTTGCCATTTTACATATTTTTCATTTTACATATTTGTCATTTTGGATATTTGTAATTTTACACATTTGTCATTTTGCATATTTGTCATTTTAAATATTTCTCATTCTACATATTTTTCATTTTACATAATTGGCATATTGCATAATTTTCATTTTACATGTTTGACATTTTACATATTTGAAATTTTACATATTTGTCATTTTACATATTTGTGATTTTACATATTTGTGATTTTACATATTTGTGATTTTACATATTTGTCATTTTACATATTTGTCATATTACATATTTTTCAGTTTTCATATTTTTAATTTTACATATTTGTCATTTTACATATTTGTCATTTTACATATTTGTCATTTAACATATTTGTCATTTTTCATATTTGTCATTTTACATATTTGCCAATTTACATATTTGTCATTTTACATAATTGTCATTTTACATATTTGTCATTTAACATATTTGTCATTTTTCATATTTGTCATTTTACATATTTGACAGTTTACATATTTCTCATTGTACATATTTGTCATTTTACATATTTGTCATTTTATATGTTTGTCATTTTACATATTTTCCATATAACATATTTGGCATGTTACATATTTGTCATTTTACATATTTGACACTTTACATATTTGTTAAAGTAGCAAACATTTCTGTGTCTACTTGCGTTAGCTAGCCTAGTTTAGTCTCATTTCTTTGTTTGTGCTGACTTCTTACGAGACGTAGGCCTCGCTGCGTCACCCCGTCTGGGTCGCACGAGACATTGTGCGCGTAGAGACCCTATGCACCCCTTAGGTGGTTCGCCACACTTTAGGGCGAACCGCAGTCTGGGGAGCGAGGGCGACCCGATAGGGGTCACACTCGCTCCCCCGTCAAGCTCACTTTTCAATTCGTCTAACGTATTTTCACTCTCGATCTATCTTCGATCTGTCTAAGTCTCCAACTGCTCGATCCCTCCCTCACAATTCTCGAGAGCGAACCCCCTTCACAGCTCTCGAGAGCTCTCCCCCCTCACAGGTTTCGAGAGCCCTCCGCGTCTCTCACAAGAAAAGCGGGACAGTTAGTCCCGCGACTAACTCCCGAGCTCTCCCACCACCCGCCTCCTCCACTCTCCTCCACCTGTCTCTCCCCGCTGACCTCACTCTCATGAACATGGCATCAAGCCATTGAGGGCCTGTGGCTTCCTCCGTTTCCGCTTCCGCCGTTCGCTTCCGCCATCCGCTTCCGCTTCCGCCGTCTGCTGTCGCCGCCGTCGTCAGTTTTTGCCCTCCGCTTCCGCTTCCGCAGTCTTCAACGGCCGCTGCTCCCCGGTCTCGTCGTCGTCCTCGCGGGTGCCGTCCGCGGTCGTGGTCCCCGTCCCCGACCTGTCGTTCCGGCCCGCTTCCCCTCCTCCAGGTCTTCCCCTGTCGGGCCCCCCCTGTCGTTCCAACCCCTCCCCTGCTCTTCCCTTCTCCCCTACTCCCGTTTTCGCCCTCTCTGTCTCGTTCCAGCTCGTTTTTTTTTCCTTTCTTTTCTCTTTCCCTTCCCTCACGTTCTGTTTGTTTTTGTGTTCTCTGCTGCAGGTTCGTTCCCCTTCTCGTCCTCCCTGCCTCTGGCCCGGCCTCGGCCTCCTCGTCCCGTGTGCCCGCTCTCCGCTCCTACCTCGGGCCCCGGTATCCCTCGCTCCGACCTGCCACCTGCCCGCGGCCACTGGCGCGCGGACCCAGCTCCTCCTCCGGGCCCTCGGATCTCACTCCTAGANTTGGCTCACCGAGCCCGGGGCTGTCTGCCCCGAAACGGCCTTCTGGCCTTCGGCCTTCTTGCCCAGCCCTTACGGCGTGATAGGACCCCCCCCCCACTGGGTCTCGTCCCGGCTTTTCGTTCTTTTTCTCCTTCCCCCTCTTTCTCTCCTACTCCCTCTCTCTCCTTCTGCCCTCCCTCCCTCTCCTCTCTCTCTCTCCCCACTCTCTCTCTCCCTCACTCTGCGCTCTGCCCCTCTGCCTTTTTGTCCGTTCTCGCTCTCCTCTCTCTCTCTCTCTCTGTCTGTCTGTCTGTCTGTCTCTCTGTCTGTCTGTCTCTCTGTCTCTCTCTCTCTCTCTCTGTCTCTCTGTGTCTCTGTCTCTCAGTCTCTCAGTCTCTCTGTCCTCTGTTTCTGTCTCTTTGTCTCTCTGTCTCTCTGTCTCTCTGCCTCTCTGTCTCTCTGTCTCTCTGTCTCTTTGTCTCTCTGTCTCTCTGTCTCTCTGTCTCTCTGTCTCTCTGTCTCTCTGTCTCTCTGTCTCTCTGTCTCTTTGTCTCTCTGTCTCTCTGTCTCTCTGTCTCTCTGTCTCCCTGTCTCCCTGTCTCTCTCTCTCCCTGTCTCTGTT
>SZWC01002445.1:19401-35877 GCA_023375785.1 Penium margaritaceum
AAGCACTGCAGCAAACAACGTCAATGCCAGCTCCTATCCACGGCAAGCATCCACCCCGGTCCCATTCTACGTTGAGCCCAGGAGGGCCTGGAACTTTACGGCCATTTCCTGAAGAATGGCATAGAGAAGCCCTCGCATCGCTCGTGCTGCTATCTGGACCTGAAGTGGGTTGGATGTCTAGTACTGCCTCAGGCACTAAGGGAAGACTCCCTCCGCGTCAGCGCACACCTAAAAGCAACACCTCCCAGGAGTTGAAGCCCTCCTTGCTCACGTAGCAGGGAGGGGGTGTATCTAAGTCTTGTGGTTGCCGCTTTGTTGGGAGGGTGACCTCGGGCTCTAAGACAGGGCATGGTGAGGAAAGGCAGCCAACGAAGGGGACACCTCCAAACAAGAAGCCCGTTATCCACCTCGAGGAATGCTGGCGCACCGGGATGGTGAGCTCAGCCCCAACAGGCTAAGACACTTCTCCAACACATGTACCTCCTGTGCCCGTGAGTTTGTAGGTGTATCACCTATTTCCTCAGTCGGGTCTTTAAGGGGGTGGCGCTCCTGCTCGGGATACCGTTGATGTGTTGCCAAGACTCGCGAGGTGGACTGCTGATCCGCCGTTGGTGCGACTCCATCGGCTGCCAGAGTCAGCTGCTGAGACCCGCCCTAGCACGTCAACTGCAGTTGCACGATTTCCTCAAGTGCATCACTTTTCCACTGCTGCAACAGCTGCACAAAGCTATGGTATTAAGAAACCAGCAACAGGTACAGCTGGATCAGCAACGTGCAGCGCCGTGCCGCCGTGTCAGGATCATCAGCAACAGCAACATAACAACGGTTGTTGCTGGAACTCCACAAGGAAGTCATGCAGGAGCCACATTGATGACTGACATCAGTGTGTGCGTGCTTCCTCCCCCCATCAGCCTCTTGCTACTCGTGGACACCTTGCATCAAGGTTGCCGATGAGGCTCGCCCTACGTTTGTGTGAGTGAAAAAACACCCATGTAATCCCATGGGATGTGTTCATCTCTGACTTTTCTGTGCCGGACTTGAGCCAACCGAAATCCCAAAAAAAAATAGATAAAGGGTATTCTACAAAACAAGGGCAATCACGAACTTTTCATGTGAAACAATGCTTGGTAGTGAAAAATGGGAAGTGATGTTTCAGTTTTCCTTCTAGAAGTTGCCGAAGACCGACTGAGTGGAGCTGGACCACTTGTACGTTCTTGGTCCTCTTCCAGTCAAGTTCCTCTCAGAGCGGGATCGATACCGTCAAGACGGAGAGTTGGCTGTGTCTGAAGGATCTTGGGCACAGTGTCCAAGCTCACATGGAAAAGTCGGTGATGTAGCAAATTCCGGTGCTCAAGCGAGTGAACACCAATAACGAACACACACACACAACTAGGGACAAAGGGGACGGACAAAGGGAGCGCAGCAAGACACACAATACAAATCATCCACAATCAAGGCACAGAGCACTGTGACACAAGTGTCGCAAGCAATCACTGCGGCACAGTCAGCAGAGTGCTCAACAAAAAGACCCATCCTGCTGCATGCACGAACTGAGGGCAGGTTGAGCTCAAGATCTGGGACAAAGAGCACTCTGGAAACATACGAGGGGCCAGACGGTCCATCAAACTGCACAACTCTGGTCTGGTGAGCACAGGCTGACCAGGTCCCATGCGAACGGATCAAACAGACCCATCGGGTTCAAGAACGAACAAAGTCACCATGACGACAAGTCATGTGATGGGTGGCACCGGAGTCGATGATCCAGGTACTACCCGTCTCACGACCTGTCGTCAACAATGAAAAATGTGAAATAGAAACACTCTGTTGCTGTTGGACGCTCACAAGAGGACTTGTAACAACGACAGACAGCACGAATCTGTAATTCGGCAAGCCAAGCAATCTGGGTCAGGTCCATCCTCATCACACTCCGACGAAGCTCTCCCACAAGCATCATCACGGGCAACAAACACAACGGACCAAGCTGATTGTGGACCACTCAACTGTGCCAACACACCTGTACCTCCCTCAGTGCGAAGCGCCAGCAGCTAACCAAGCTCTGCAATGGTGCGATCCCGAGGGTCCTGGTTGTTGCTACTACCTGGGAAAGCGGGTGTCTCTGTTGCGCTTGTGGTTACAGCGCGGCCTATCTGTCTGGCACTGGAAGATGTCTGTTGTATGTGCGTCACCTGGAGATCACACGTGATCCTGCTCTACTACTGTGGTACGTATAGCTGTAAAATCCCTTACAGTTTTAATAGTGGACAAAACATCCACTGCCACTGCTCGTCGGCGGTGGCTGCTTCTGCCCCTTTCCGCGCCCCTTCTTCCCCTTATTTTCCTATGTAGCAGCTGCAATATCCTGAGCCTGGCCAGTCAGGGGAGAGAGAGAGAGAGGAGGGAGAGGAGGAGGCAGGCCTGGAGATGAACGGAAACAAAGGTGTCGGAGTGGTCGTATCACTGCCGTAACAAGCGGGCTCTCCTGATGCAAGTGCACCACCTCCCTGGCCAATGTTGCCTAAAGATAGTAGCACTGGGTCCAAGGGAGAAGCTGAAGGGACTCTGACATCTTGGAGAGCGCCACACGGCCTAAGACGGAGAAGAGGCCAGCGTGCTCCAGATGCGGCCCCACCATGATGGTGTCGAGGGCCCATAGTTGCGTCCTGCCACCAGTCCCGAGGAGTAAATGCGCATGGCGGGTTTCTTGTAATCAGTTCCAAGCTCAGATAATCCCTGACAGAGGTAGTAAAACTTGCAAAGACGGCCCGTCCTTGTCGCATGGGTCTCCGTAGCGCACAGCGTCAGGGCCAAATCGCAGCCTCGGCGAGGATCCGCCCCCGTCCAAGTCCCTGCTCAGTCCAAGAAGGGACGGAAGTCCACAGTTGTCTCCTGTGGCACAGTGTAGAGCAGGTCACGCATCGCTCTCGCTGTTGTCTAAATCTGAAAAGCGTCGGTGGTCTGAAACTGGCTGTGGTAGCAGGACCAGACGCCCTCCGTGTCAGCCCATACCCAAAATGGGACCTTCCAGCAGTTGAAGCCTGCCACACTCTCGTAACAGGGTGGAGGATTCTCAAATTCCTTTGGCCATCGTTCCATAGGGAGGGTGACCTAAAGCTCCGGTGGAGGTGCACGCGGTGCGAAAAGGCTGATCTCAAGGGGAACACCTCCAAAAGAGACTCTCGTTGTCTCCCTCGAGGAAGGCTGACGTAGTGATGGCACTGGTATGGCATGGCGTGATCCGAGCTGCAAGTCAAGTCAAACCCGCTCCTCAAGCACATCAATCCCACATGCATGTGGACTGAAAGTTGTCTCCTTCGCATTCTTGGTGTCGGCCTGCTCACTGGGATGCTGCTCTCTGGCTGAAACATGAGAGGTGGACTTTTGGGTCGCGGACATGGTGTACCTCCAGTGGCTGCACCTAGCTTCTGCTGGAAAACCTTTGAGCGCGGCCCGCAACAGGTCACGGATCTCTTGAAGTGCATCCCTCTAAGCCTGCTGCTGTCGGAAAATCTTCTTTTGCTTACGGTGAAGGTAATCAATTTCATTGTGGGCTCATCGTGCCTGACGCGGCGGAAGCCAAAGGGTCCTTCGGCCGCTTTCCCTTGTCATCACCTGGAGCCACGTGCGCCGCTCATTATGGAGTGGGATGCCAAAGACTTCCGAATGGAAAACTGTTCATGTTTTGCGAGGAGTTGAAATGCTAGGAAAAAATGATGTCCCGGCCAGAATTTAGGCCAAGGCAATGACGATGTCAGCAGTCACTTAGCTGTGTGCTGATGCCAGCATACAGAATGCGGAAGTCAACAGGGTTGGAACCTGCTGGCCCTCCTTTGGAAGTAGTCTCATGTTCATTTTCTCCCTTTGGGTTTTTCTCACGCGGCTTTTCTCGGCGCGAATGGGTGGTAACCTCGTCACCCCCTCTTGTAGCAGGCGATGCGGCTGTTGTTGTTAGCTGCTGCTGCTGTGGCTGCTGCTGCACAGTAGCACAACTGCACAGCTGCAATGGCAGCTGCGTCTCATGCGGCTGCCGTGTGTAGCAGCATAGTGCAGCTACGCAACAACGTAGCTACGCAACGGCTGCTGTTGCGTTGCTTTAATGGCTGGTGCTACAGCTGCTGCTACGATGGTGCTGCTACCGCTGTGGCTATGTTGTTGCTGCTTGCTGCTACGTCGCGGCACTGCTCCTGCTGCTGCTGNTGTTCATTTTCTCCCTTTGGGTTTTTCTCACGCGGCTTTGCTCGGCGCAAATGGGTGGTAACCTCGTCACCCCCTCTTGTAGCAGGCGATGCGGCTGTTGTTGTTAGCTGCTGCTGCTGTGGCTGCTGCTGCACAGTAGCACAACTGCACAGCTGCAATGGCAGCTGCGTCTCATGCGGCTGCCGTGTGTAGCAGCATAGTGCAGCTACGCAACAACGTAGCTACGCAACGGCTGCTGTTGCGTTGCTTTAATGGCTGGTGCTACAGCTGCTGCTACAATGGTGCTGCTACCGCTGTGGCTATGTTGTTGCTGCTTGCTGCTACGTCGCGGCACTGCTCCTGCTGCTGCTGCACTTTTGCTACTCCGCTACTGTCGTGGTTGTTGCTGTTGTTGCCACTCTCGCTTGTGCTGCTGTTGTGTTGCCACGTTTCTGCCACTGCCACGTGGCTGCGGCCATGTTGCCACGCTGCTGCCGCTGATGCTCTGCGTTGTCGTTGCTGCCGCGGCTACGCTGCTCTACTGCTATGGCCGCCGATGCGGCCACACTGCTGCTGCCATGCTCTCACGCTGGTGCTGCTGCCGGTGCTGCCGTACACTCGTGGGGGAATCTTGGTGATGCCACTGCTCCTAACATTGCGGCGGCGGTAGCTGCTCCCCTCTGGTGCGGTGACTCACGCGGACGTGGTGTGGCGTCCTAGGACCATGGCTATAGCTGTAAATCTCACTGTTGCATCCGGTGTTGTGTCTCTGCAACGCAGCTCAGCCGGAAGCGTCTCGCTACTCTGATACTAGCTCTGCTCTCGTTGACTAGGGAGCAACAAGGGTTTGGATAGGGGAGGCGTACATAGTCTCATGAGTTTTATTGGCTTTGGTTTGCATAAAGAAATGACAACTGACAAGCTAATCGCATTAAAGCCTGCCGTGACGGACGGCGGGTGATGCACACGGTAGGTTCAATTTTCCCAAAGCCACAGTTTTGGCCATAACTCAGTGCACAAGCATCTGAATGGAGAACCGTTTGAACCTACGGATGCACAGTCTTGAGCCGGATGCAATGACTACACACATGCATGGGTCTGACCATTGACCGGTGGGTGCATAATGCAAAAACATATAAATACATGCAAAAGCATGCTAAGGCCAGTTCACTAGAAAACTCGAGGCTGTAAAAAGGGCATAGTGCCCCACAAAGTCTCCGGGATGTCGTGGCAGCTGTCTTTCAGCTGTGGATGGGTGCATTACCACCAGACGGTGCTCCGGCGCCAGCTGAGTTCGCATCAGGGATCTGCCAGTGTAAGGACACGGTTGAGTGGTCACAATCAATTCTATCTACAGACGAGAACGACACACCTCACAACACCGATACCATGAGGGAGTGGATTTACTCCCTTAACGATTCCATGTGTTTTGAATTGCACTGTAAGAGACACAATGTGGCTCACAGTGTTGGGAAAGGTGGAGAGCCGACAAAGATATTGTAGTGCCCCTTACATTCGACTATTTTTGAAAAATGAAATAAGTGACAGTTATATTCGACTATAGTTTTTGGAGTTTTGGACCTGTATTGTCCAAAGCCCTTGCATTAATTGGTGTTCGTATTTGGTCAAATTGCCCGTTCACGTCCTCCGTGTCTCCCTAGATGTAGCTGATTCGATGGAATCCTTGGCCGACTAGGCCAAAACCACGGTGCTTGAGGGTCTCCGACCCTCAAGCCATCTCGTCTCACCACCCACAGTCCCAGGTGACCCCGCACAAGCCACGTGACTCCTTCAACCGGTCGGCGTGGTGCTACCACGCTACACTTACTCCCACTAGGAGTGAGAGCCGCCTCAGCATCTCCGGTAATCCGAACGTGGGATTCGAGCTCTGGAGCTCTGATACCAATATAACGGATTCGACGGAATCTTTGGCCGACTAGGCCAAAACCACGGTGCTTGAGGGTCTCTGGCCCTCAAGCCATCCCGTCTCACCGTCCACAGTCCCAGGTGACCCCGCTTGAGCCACGTGGCTCGAGCGAGGTCACCTTCGACCGGTCGGCGTGGCACTTGTTGGTTTTTGCGCATCTCTCATTGTGCTCTGTTGTGTCCTCCCGGCTTGTGTACATCGGCGTGCAGATGACTGACGGTGAGACTCGACGATGCTGGAGTGTCGTCCGGTGGAGGCGACGCACGCTGAGGCCAACTCGCACTTCGTAGGAGCCTCCTCCCTCCGGCGACGTGCTCAGCTCCATCGGTAGGTCTCCTCGGCGGTTGGGCCGCTGGCAGTCACTGTCACTGCAGATGCACTCTGCATGCGTCCAACCCTGGCTCTGACTATATTATTTTAGTCGAATGTATGTGGCACTATGGTATGTGAATGTAAACGTTAGGAAATAGAATGAGCGAGTGAGAGGGGGGATAGACAGTCTCACCCTCTGAGAAAAACGTGCACGCATCTGCATGATGGATCTGTTAGGCCTGTCAGAAATTGTAATTATTCGGAAGTTTCCTAGGGTGAATGAGGAAAGGCACGCAGTCATAGAAAAGGACCACACGACGCCATGGATGCGGGAAAGCTTGCCTTTACTTGCTCGGGCACAAAACAAGACAAGAGGAGCGAGGGGGAGCGAGCGAGAGTTAGCTACCGGTGAGCGTACACTCGCCTTGGGCATCACACCCAAGCGAGCACATGCCGCCACCCGGGGGTCGAGCCCGACCGCTCGGCATAAAACCGAACGGCGGCTACTCACCGATGCACAGGCGAACCCGGCACGGTAACCCCCAATGATCAGCACCCAGAAAATGCAGCTCCCCCATAAAGCACTCAAGGCAAGCAAACATGATGCAGGGCACGGCAGAAAGAGTGTACGAGCCCTAACACCTTCCCACATGAGATAAGAGTCAGGTCATGGCCATGCAAGTGCCAGAGTGCACTCCTGGATGCAGGA
The DNA here is from genome assembly GCA_023375785.1 of Penium margaritaceum. NCBI lineage: Eukaryota > Viridiplantae > Streptophyta > Zygnematophyceae > Desmidiales > Peniaceae > Penium > Penium margaritaceum. The sequence goes on from SZWC01002445.1 coordinate 26,523, forward strand.
TGCCAGAAACGCCAGTCACAGTTGGCTTGCTTGACGTCTTCCCAGGTGAGGCCATGTCAGCTTAATCTGTACATGTGTGTCCATGGAGGGGGAGACAAGAGGGCAGAGAGATGTGAGTGGCCAACAAACTTCAACACTCCCCCATGACCCGCAGGCAATCACCCCACACACATGCAATCTCATGAGAACGAGAGACTGGATAGATGCACTCAACCGGGGTCATGGGGACAGATGAGACCAACAGCATGAACAGCACTTTTGAAGACGTTTCGATTGAGGGCCTTGGTGAGGAAGTCTGCTCTTTGAGAACGAGTGTCCACCCATGCAACTTGGATGATGCCGGCGGCAATGCACTCACGGACAAAGTGATGCTCCACATTGATGTGCTTAGTGCGCGAATGATGCATGCCATTGTTCTCGGCAATGGCCTTGGTGCTTTGATTGTCACAACGGAGATTGATGCAAAGAATGGGGACACGTAAATGCTGGAGAAGACGACACAGCCAGACAGCCTCACACGTGCCTGCGCCAAGTGCAACATACTCAGCCTCAGCTGTACTGCGGGCAACACACCCCTGTTTGCCACTTTTCCATGAGACCGCAGTTTCACCAACCATGAAGATGTAACCTGTTCGGCTGCATGAATCATAATCATGCGCCCAGTCACTGTCAGTGAAGCCATCAACCACAAGAGAGGGTTGAGCACGGAAGAAGAGACCAACACGTGGTGTGGAAAGAGCATAGCAAACAACTCGCAGGGCAGCCTCCAAATGTCGCTCACATGGACACTAGGAGAATTGAGACAGAAAGTTGACTGCAAAGGCCACATCAGCACGGGTGGTGGTGGCAAGGTACATCAATGACCCTATGACTCTAAGATAGTCAGTCACATCAATTGTCTCGCCCAGCTTGGAGAGATCCAGGGACTTCAGTAGTGACTGTCCAGCGGGAGTCATGGGTGTAGAGGCGGAGAGAACGGCAGTGAGTAGTGGGCTGAAGCGCTCCCCCAGGCTGCGGACATACGCGGCCTGGTGCACATGCAGAGTGCGACGTGCACGGTCCCGCTCGAGCTCCATGCCCAAGAACACACGGGCCGGACCCAAGTCCTTCATCTTGTAGGCTGCCTGGAGAAGGGACTTAGTCAAAGAGACTGCAGACATGTTGGGAGATGCAATGAGAATATCATCAACGTAGACTAGGATGGCAACCAATGGCTGTGAAGGGGGACTAAGAAACAGAGCGGGGTCCACTGGACTCCTCCTGAAGCCGCCCTTCTCCAAGGTTGCCGTGATCTCCTGATTCCAGCAGCGAGGGGACTGTTTGAACCCATAGAGGGCCTTGCGCAGCCGCAACACACGGTTTGTACCATCCGAGAAACCGGGTGGCTGCACCATGTAGATCTCCTCATCCAGCTTGCCGTGCAAGAAGGCATTGTTGACGTCCATTTGCTCCAACTCCCAGTCATGCTCAGCGACTAGACTGAGCAGCGCCTTGGTGCGAACGCCTCGTCAAAGTCCACACCAGGGATCTGGGAGAACCCCTTTGCAGTGAGACGCGTTTTGTACCGCTCCACAATGTTGTCTGGGTTGAGTTTGCGTCAATACACCCACTTGGCCGCAACAGCTTTGTGGCCAAGGGGTAGATCCACCAGCTCATACACATTGTGCTCTGATAGTGCATCGAGTTCAGCCTTCATGGCCTGTTCCCGTAGGGAGGAGTCAGCGGCTGCACGTGCTGCCTGCACAGTCACAGGTTCAGGAGGGAGTGGAGAGAGGCCGGCCGTGGCAAAACACTAGGCAACATACCCGGCGACGGACGACGAGAGGGCGGAGTGAAACTCCTGCTCAATTAGGGAGTAGCCAAGTGCAGTGCTGGGATGTACAACGGAGGTCGCGACAGACAGGCCAGAAGTCACAAGGCCAAGGGCGCGAAGGCCAGGGTCACCAGAGACCACAGGATGGGACGGGGAGGGGAGTGCATGGAGACGACCTCCACGTGTGTAGGATGACACGGGAGGAACAGACTTGGTAGAGGTGGACTGGACTGGTGAGGCGGGGTGCGCAGAAGAGGAAGAGTGTGCAACGACGGTGGGAGAGGCTGGTTGCACAGCAGCGGCTGGACAGGCAGGGTGAGCGGGTACAACAGGAGAAACGGGGTGTGCAGTGATAGTAGGAGAAGCGGGGTGCACAGCAGGAGTAGACGAGAGGGGAGACACAGAGACAGCGGGAGAAGCTGGGTGCACACTCGGAGAGGAGGGAGGAGGAGCGACGGCCGGAGAGGGGGTCGAGGGACGCGCGGAGGGAAGAGGAGAGACCCGAGAGGGGGGAAGAGGAGAGACAACAGCAAGGGGAGAAAGACCACCCCCATCCCGACCAAGTGGAGGGAGAGACCCAGTGAAGCGGGAGACGTCGCGCTCGAACAAGTGTTCAAAAAACAGGGCATCCCGGGACTCAATGACGCGACTGCGGGAGGGATCCCAGAACCGCCAAGCCTTGGACAAGGGAGAGACACCAAGGAAAATACACAGGCGACCACGGGGGGAGAGTTTTCCATCCCTGTGATCAAAAGGGAGCCACACTGTTGGAAAAAGAGCAACCGTCTGATCCTCTTCATCTACTGATCTACTGGGCTCGGCACAACATCAACAAAAGGAAAAGCAAGAGGGCCGAGAGAGAGATCCCCATCTCTCTCTCGACCCTCCTGCCTATCCTACATGGCGGGGCATGGTATGGCTGTGGGCAGGCCTCTTTAGGCGTCCCACTGATCCATCCATCCGCAGCCCTACTCTCTCTACTCATCCTATGGGAGCTCCAGAGAGCTGACAGAACAACTCTACCGGACGAGATTTATTTGGACATGTTTTGGACAAACAGGGTGTGTGGTTCGCCAGACGAAGCGAGAGTGCGAGCATGAGCTCCTCTCGACTCTGAGTCTGCTGACGTGGCGAGGAACAGGAGCATGCGCAAGACACTGCTCTTTCTAAAGATGGATCCTGCGCTCATGAATCGCGCAAAGGCAGCTAGAAGAATTGCGGTCGTCGCCGAGTCAAGAGGTGCAGTCCTTCCGTCATCTCAAGACGACCGGCCGAGAGATCGGCGACTACGAGAAGCTACCGCAGATCCGGACGATCTCGTCCGTGGATCGCACCGAGGGCGCTGGGCATCTACCAACCTCGGTCTGCCGATGATTGGACATCATCGAGCGGTGTCCGGCAAATCTTGTGGCTGAGAACCCGAAGACACAAGGATACCGGACTGCTCAACACTTGTACTTTTCTGCTCTTAGTTAGTACAGACATACAAGTAGCCGTAGTTTTGTATTTGCTATTACTTCGTCTGTGTGTAACCATTCTGAGCAAGCTTGGTACCGTTGGAAAGCTTGTGAGACGAGTCGTGTAACTGTGCCTTCAGCTCACCCTCTTGAATCGCACAGTCAGTGACATTATTCAGGCAAGAGTGCCTGTGTGTGTGAGAGTAGTAACACGTGTATGAGAGATTATTACCGACAGTTCAGTAGAGGATTGAGAAAGTTGACCTATCAGAGTACTGTGTCTGAAGACTCCTAAAGATCCTGGAATTCAAAATTTCAACACACACAGAAGCAAAGCAACCCCAGACGCGGGCAAGGCGCAGGTCGGCGCGCCGACCTGCGCCTGTGCGAAAGGAGTGACAGTGTGAGGGAGGGGACCATGAGGGACCGTGTTCCACACCCACGTCATGTAGGACATGGCTTCAAAGGCAAATAGAGGAGTCTGACCAGACTCAGCAAGGAGAGAGCGCACACCGTCAGCAAGTGTCCGATTCAAGCGCTCGGACACCCCGTTCTGCTGGGGGGTGTAGGGAGCGGTGCATTCAATGCGAACCCCACGAGACTCAAGAAAGCGGGAAGTGGGATCGAGAAATTCACCGCCGCGGTCACTACGAAACACACGTAGAGGACGGAGACAGGCGCATTCGGCCTTGGGAAGCCAGGCCTCAAGGACATTAGTGACATCACTCTTGTGACGGAGAGCAAAGACCCAGGGGTACCGAGAGAAGTCATCAGTCATGCAAAGAACGTAACGACCAAGACCGCCCAGGAATGCGTGGGGCAAGGGACCCATCACGTCAGCATGAACAAGATCAAGAGGGTGAGAGGAGGTAGACTCAGAGGTAGAGAATGGGGAGCGGTGCATTTTGCCAGAGGCACAGTCGAGACAGTCGGTGGAGCATGGGGATGCAAAGGTGGCCGGATCGAGGCCCACAGCTGGCTAAAGGCGCAGGAGGCGCTGAATGGCAACAGTGTGAAGATGACACAGCCGACGATGAAAGAGGGCAGCATGAGTAGGGGACAAGGAAGGTGCCACATGAACAAGATCAGAGGCAGCGGAAGACAAGGGAAGGGACAGTGGCACACGAAAGAGACGGTTACAACGCACACCGCGGAGAAAAATGCGGCCAGATGAGCGCAGAGAGATAGAGGCAAGACCGCGACTACACGAAAAGTCCATGCCCTGATCGTCAAGGGTGGTCACAGAGAGCAGACTGATCTCCAGGACAGGGACATACAGCACGTCAGGGAGATACACGGTGCCACCAGGACCAACGAATTTGACGACACCAACACCATGAACAGGGAGAAGCTGGCCAGAGCCAGTGCGGACAGAGCGAACAGAGCCAACGGGACCAAGGGAGACAAAGGAGGAGCGGCAGGAGGTCATGTGATGGGTGGCCCCCGAATCAATGATCCAGAGACCAGGGGCGGCACGAGTGGTAGGGAGGAAAAGACATACAGCAACAGAGCCACGTAGCAACATGGACGAGGCTGTGCCAAGACGAGTGGGGAACGTGTGAGACTGCCAATCCTCAGTCCAGTCACAAGCATCAGACAGGTACCCTTGCACACCACCAGACACTGCACCCCGGAGGGTGGCGTCAGTCTCACATGCAAAGATACGACACAGGCCACCCACACTCTCACCTCCCTGAGAGCGAAGGTCGAGAAGTTCAGCGAGACGGCGCTCAAGGACACGCTCCTCGTCACGGCGGTCAGAGGAGCGGTCGGAGGAACGGTCGGACAGATGCCCGTCATCCCGCAGCCAGGAGGGTGCCGAGTAGTGCGAGGAAAGTAGCCTGTAGTAGGGTGGATCGCCAGGGGGTGGGATCCAACCCCAAGCACTGGCAGGTGAGGGAGACGGCTGAAGTGGTGCGGATGTGGTGGAGAGGGCGGAGGCTGAGGTACAAGAGGACGGAGACGCCACGGACACTGCTGCAGTCGCGGAAGAGGATGTGATTCCAGTGCGGGCCCAATGGGCACGCATGGAGGACGTCAAGCGGGCATCATCACGGGGGGGCGGACACTTAGGCGCAGAATGGCTAGTGGCGCCACAGTTCCAGCAGGTGACCTCGGTGCTGGTGGTGGCGCCAGAGGAAGATTTACCACCACGGCCACCCCCACGTCCTTTGCCCCCACCACGGGCCCCGCCGCGGGTCGAGCCACCACCTCCACCGCGGGAGGCTACCTGGGTGGAGGTAGCGGCTGCAGATGCAGTGCAGGATGAGGAGGGAGTGGCAGCTGCAGAAGAAGGGGAGGAGGTGGTCACTGCAGTGTGATGCATGTGCTTGTTCTGTAGACTGTTCCACCAATCAGTGAGGCGGGAGGCAGTGAAATCATAGAGTGGTCTAATCCCTGGGGGTGTGTCCTTAGGGAGTGGTGAGGAGGCAAGACGCTCAAGCTCTGTCTGTGAGACATGCAGGTAAAGATCTGAGAGCTCAGGGATCAGTCAAGCAACAATGGATAAGCAGGCAAACAGAGGGCCAGGCACGGCCTTGCTGAGGTCGCGCAACAAGCGCAAGATCCGTGCCCAGTACTCGTCGGCTGTCTCATCAGCCCGCATCTGCAAGGTGTTGAACTCTACGGTCAGAGCACTCTGAGCTGCATGCCCAGTGACCGTTTTGCGGTGACGGATGAGAGCGTATGCACCGACGGGGTCAGCAAGGGTGCCGCGGATGGGGTCTGCATTGTACGTACCAATGTCGTCGAGCAGGTTCTTTGGGCCAGCAGTGATGAGGGCACGGACAGCACGAGCTGCATCCGCTGGCTGAAAGACAAATGGCGCCTTTGTGGGTGAGTAGTACTCCCACATCAGTTCCCCTTGGGCCCACGCGCTAAAGTGTGTCTCCCAGGAGGTGAAGGTGAGTTTGGATGTAAATTGTGGTGGTGGAGTCTCGAAGTTCTTCTGTCGTGTGGGTAGGAGTACCCGAGCTAAGGCAGCTGCCAAGAGAGCGGGAGAGGAGGAGTTGGGAACAACACCACTGGGGGGCACAGAGGAGTCAGCAGATGCAGTATCGTCAGCCGGAAGAACAGCCGCAAGAACAGGTACGGTCCGTAGACGCTCTATGACAAGGGTCGCTACTATGGTGGCTATCTCATGCTGTGCCTCACTGTTCTTATGCAGTTCATCCTCAGCCTTGCGGCGCGCCGCCTGTGCCTCACTAAGAGCGACGTGAAGAGCCTCTATGGTTTCTTCTGGTCCTGGCATGCTGAGAGTATGCAAGGGAAGAGAGAGGGAGAAGTGATGGATGAACGTGCAGTGCAGAGTGCAGAGTGAAAGGGCTCACCAAGCTAGTGCCGAGGCAGCAGAGCGAAGAGGGGTGCCACCACAACTGCAGCTGAGGAGAAGAGAACAGCGACCCACCCAGCGATTGCCACNTTCATCCTCAGCCTTGCGGCGCGCCGCCTGTGCCTCACTAAGAGCAGCGTGAAGAGCCTCTATGGTTTCTTCTGGTCCTGGCATGCTGAGAGTATGCAAGGGAAGAGAGAGGGAGAAGTGATGGATGAACGTGCAGTGCAGAGTGCAGAGTGAAAGGGCTCACCAAGCTAGTGCCGAGGCAGCAGAGCGAAGAGGGGTGCCACCACAACTGCAGCTGAGGAGAAGAGAACAGCGACCCACCCAGCGATTGCCACAATGAGGCAGAGAAGCCCGGTGACTGTGGCCCCCGCCACGGCTGAAGATGCTGATGCAACCAGGACACCCGTAGTCACGTGCGGCGTGAGCTCTCGCTGAGCTCCGGTGGGGGTCAGGACCGTTGATGTAGTAGATGCGCGGATGGAAGCGACAGCAGCTGCAGTGGAATCGGCCGCAAATGAAGCGGCAGTGGCCATGGATGCTACAGCTGCTGTGATCTGAGTGGCGATGTTGGCTACTGCAGTGGCAAGTAGCGTGAGAGAAGCCGCTGTGTGTGCGTAGGCTTCGGCTGTGCGGCCCACCACTGTCTGAGTGGAGGCCCTGCACGCGCGAGAAATGGCAGCAAAGGTCGCTGCGACCCCTGCGGCAGCGTCCAAAATGGCTCCTGCTAAGCCGATGGAGTCGTTGTGAACTGGGAGAACAGGGATAACACCCGTCACCTCAGGAGAGGATGATGGCCCAGCAGCTGTAGCTGTGGCAGGTGATGGGGCTGATGTGGTGTTGGATGCAGATTCCGGAATGGATGACTGTGGGCCTACGGGTGGTTGCATGGTTGACTGAGGAGGTGGAGACGAAGGAAGGTCGTCAGCTGTATACACCTGGCGGTTGATTTCCTCCTCACGTGCAGCTGCCTCCCTCTCGTCCAGTTCAGCCAGTTCGTCGCGCCAGTAGGCCGAGTCGAGCATGCGGAACCATAGAGGTGTGTCGGTGTCAGGAGGGGAGGGAGGATCGTAGAGTCGAGGGTCCTCCCACCCGTCGTCGACGTGACAGGCTGCTGTTCGAGGAGACTCAAACTCCTCGTCGGGGGGGCCGTCAAGAGGTGGCGAATCCAGCGTGGCTACTCAAGGAGGACCGAGGACGGCAAAGATGCGAGGTAGAAGGACGAGATCGGTCACGGGCTACCGAGAGTGGTCAAAAGTGACAGAGAGGACTGTGGTACTCGTGAGGATAGCCGGCGAGGGAAGGGCAGGAGAAGGAGCCCCAGAGCGGCTGCGGGCAGCTGTCTGTCAATGCGTGACCGCGTGAGCTTAGAGCAGCCAAGGGTTGCGGAGGACGACCGAGAAGCGCCGAGAGAGCTGAGCTACGCTAAGACAGCGCAGATGTCAGTGGGCCGGGGTTGAGCGTGGCCAAGAGTGGTTGTGATGCCTCCGGACTGAAGAGAGGCGACCAACGGGCTGCCGAGAGGGTAGACGTCCGCGGGTCGTGATTGGCAGGTGTGTGTACGGCCTCGCACAATGGCTGCCAACGGCTCTAAGAGGAGGGCTGCTTGTTGCTGCTGCTCAGTGTCGAGGGTCGTGAGACGAGAGTCACCCGCTGAGGTGACTTTGGGTGGCAAAGAGAGCCACGGGTGCGTGAGTTGTGCTGAGATGGAAGCCGAGGATGGACAAGCTGTGGACGAGACTCTCACATTGCTCTGATACCAGTAATTACCCGGAAGCTTCCTAGGGTGAATGAGGAAAGGCACGCAGTCATGGACAAGGACCACACGACGCCATGGATGCGGGAAAGCTTGCCTTTACTTGCTCGGGCACAAAACAAGACAAGAGGAGCGCGGGGAGGCGAGCGAAAGTTAGCTACCGGTGAACGTGCACTCGCCTTGGGCATCACACCCAAGCGAGCACATGCCGCCACCCGGGGGTCGAGCCCGACCGCTCGGCATAAAACCGAACGGCGGCTACTCACCGATGCACAGGCGAACCGGGCACGGTAACCCCCAAGGATCAGCACCCAGAAAATGCAGCTCCCCCATAAAACACTCAAGGCAAGCAAACATGATGCAGGGCACGGCAGTAAGAGTGTACGAGCCATAACACCTTCCCACATGAGATAAGAGTCAGGTCATTGCCATGCAAGTGCCAGAGTGCACTCCTGGATGCAGGACGCCAGAAACGGCAGTCACAGTTGGCTTGCTTGACGTCTTCCCAGGTGAGGCCATGTCAGCTTAATCTGTACATATGTGTGCATGGAGGGGGAGACAAGAGGGCAGAGAGATGTGTGTGGCCGACGAACTTCAACAGAAATGACATCTAACCAACCAGCTCCCAAAGAGCAACTACATAGGTCATAGTCACTATACGATTTGCTAGGTTGGTGGAATGACAATCCGAAAGAATCAACCGATGCACAAAAAAGAGCTCTACACAATTTCGCCAAGACCTAACAAATGCTACGTCACCAAGGACATGCCCCGGGATTTGGCCACTGAGAAAGCTCACGTGGACACATGAGCGCGTGTACGACGAGGTCGGGGTTGTCAGAGCACCTCTCGACCACCATGTGGTCAAGTCCAGAGGTCACCGAGACAAACACAACATCAGTTGTCACTAAGTTCAAGTGTATTCGTGTAGTTAGGATATGGACATTAGGAACAAGGAAGGAGGCAACGTGAAGATTGAGGGAAGGGGGGGG
>SZWC01002445.1:45146-86324 GCA_023375785.1 Penium margaritaceum
GGGGGGGGGGGGGGGGGGGGGGAGAGGGGCTTGGAGCTGCGGGATGTGGAAGGAGGAAAGAAGGGTCGTATCCAGGACCCGTGGTGGTGTGCGACTGCGAATTGAGAGCGCTGCACGGATTACCTTCAGCAGAGGCAGATGACAACCACCACTCGGTTGTGGTGCCTGAGTGAGTGGGGAGGCAGAGGGTGGCGGCAGGGGCAGGGAGGACAGGAGCAAGTGGTGCAAGTTGTCGAAAATGAGAGGCAGGCGGGAGTGAACAGGAGCAGGCTGGTGCAGCCGAGAAGTCGGAGCCGTGACCTCCAGCAACCCTCCTGCATCCGCGTTGGTGATGCCGTCGAGGCAGTCTCGTGGCACCGACAGCCGTTGCCCCGCCGGCAGCAGGTCATCCCCAGCCATGGCGAGGAGACGGCGGGGAAAAGGNACAGGCCAGTACTCATAACGATGATCACCATCACAACAAACTCATGCTGCAGTCATGGTCAAACAGGTTCCATTTCTTCTTCTAATCCATCAACTTTACCAAAAATCCATCCAGTTGTGAGCACACCACAAGCCTCATTCTATGGATTTCTTCTCTCCAAAACACAACTTATTTTATACTTCAAATTAAAAAAACTGGATTATTGATCAGCCCGCTTCCATTTAAGATTTATGAAAATTTTGGCACTTCCATAGTATACCACCTACACAAAATGCAAACAATGACATTCACCAGCTCACAAGTTCATAGCCATCAGTAAACATCGATAAACAAAGCATGAACGTGCAGGATGCACCCTACCATTTTACATGTACATAATCTGTTTCAATTTCAACAGATTTTTTGTTCAAAAATTGAAACATATATCTTAATGGTGAAAATCTTACCCCTGCATAAGGAATGGATTTCATGATGTAAGCAATAAAGAGAAAGGAAGAGGGCTTGAAGTTCACAATTCAAATAATAGTGGTAAAAAAAATGGGATGCAATGATAGTAAAATGTTTCATATCACAAGAAGTGCATCATTGGCATATGGGACGGCATTTCTTTGTGTGTGCATTTGAATGAGCGCAAATTCTGGATCAATAATGCTAACACCACCTGAACGTGGATATTTCACACCTATAAGGTGCTAAGAAAACGAGAATTCATGGAAATAAGGAGAACCTAAACACATTTCCTTATCACAAAGTTCACTTTGATGACAAGGGCTGAAAATTTCAACCCCATACATTCAACAGTATGGACAAGAACAAGGCATTGTGAAGATATGAGGTGCTCAAATTGAGCACGGCATGAGATGCAACCTCATGAGAAGCCCCTTAGCAAACTAAGCTGAAAATTTTAAATGTTTCGAGAAAATATTGAGCTTCATATTTATGATCTTTCAACACTGTCAAGACGTTGACCAAATAATTTCCAAACATTTACATGACTTGTATCGACTCTATCAAGTCTTTGCCCAAGGATTTGTTTGTTTTAGAACCTTCTAAGATAAAACACTCAAGGTTCATGCAATTTCCCAAAGTACCCTTAGCCAAATATCATACATATCACAAGGATGCACAGAGTAGGCTCCAATTCTAAGGTTTAAATGCCCACAATCAAAATATAGGGATAACTTATGCCACAAATAGCACTTCCACCTCTTCTTATGATACAATGCCGTACTTATTAGGAACATTTGGAGAAATTACTACTTCAATAGCCATCTATCCGATAATTAACATTTCATAGGCTATCATGTGGCTCCTATTTGTTAGATAGAAGCATCTTCACCTCTTGGAAATATAATCCACCAATTTCCCATGTCAATACAATCACAAAAATCTTCAGTAATGTATTTTTTATCGTTTTTAGCTTCCAACAGAAATAAAAAGGAAATGTCTTTCCCCAGTAATTGATCGTAATAGTCCACATACATTTTGATTTTAGTAATTTGGAATAATGATTACAAAGCTAGACAATCTTGTAGTCCACATTTGTGAAAATACTAATCCACGTCTCTCTCATCAAAAGATTTCTCTTCATTAGGTCTGATCTTCATGAAAATCCCATTCTTGGAGGCAGGATTTTTCTCACATAACTATGACACAATTGCTAACATAAGGTTTAGTGTTTGTCTAATCTTAGTCAGCTACTTCAAACATGCGTACATGAATCTTCATAAGATTGTTCAAAGCCTCCTCCTAAATACCTTTGGGTAGACATGTGATATTGAATTCTTGTTTGAAGCTTGAATGCTACAAATCCTTGCACTCATAGGATAGGTCCACAGGTACCACTTTGCTAATGTGTCATACGTCATGATGTTATGTGTTAGCTTGGCATGTTACAACCATACTACCTTTTGAATTTCATGTATCATGCACAAAGTTGAAACATGTTTTCCACACATCTCAATTGTACACTTCATGAGCATGTGAATGAAACGAGGGAAGATAGTCTCTAATTTAAAATTATACTCCTTAGAATTCAATTATTTATTATCATGACATGTGAGTGAACCTCCCATCTCTTTAACTGGTAATGAATCACACAATTTTTATTATGCAGAAAACATTGAAAAGATAAATATCTAACCTTCCCTTGATTGTGATCGTGGTTATCATCAAGATGATGTGTAACGTTGTTTCAACTAGTGGATCATCACAAGTATTGTGTAAAACCCTTTGAAAGTCCTTTGGGACAAATCACCCCAAACTTTAACACAAACTAAACAATATACATCACCAAAAACCATACATTGGAAGCATTGGTGAAGCTTCCATGCACTTATCCATGTAGTTTTTCATCCTTCCTAGGAGGTGAAAAATACTACCTTAGGGCATACTATAAGAGAAATAAGTTCCAAGGGATTTCCTACCACCTCTTAACTTCACTTGATAAAGTTATCATATGAAACAATGTATAAAATTGGAGCTTCTACGAGCGCTAAATCCTCTTTCATGCATGAGTAATTCAAAATGAATTAAGAAAATTCAAAATAAATAAATTGCATTTGATAGTTTTTGAAGGAAGAGAATGATGGATAAAATGAAGAAGTAATTAACACATACATTTGTGTTCATCAAATGATGCAACTTTAGAAATTTATCCTACATAAACACAAGTTTGTTTTGCATGTCTTTCACGTGCATATTGTTTTTTAACGTCTCATACTCTCTCCTTTTTCACTTTCCACTTGATGTAAGAGGGGGCAGAGGAGGTGCAAGAGACAAAAGTGTACAAGGCATGTGTATGAAGGAGTAAATCACAAAACAAGTGATTTTTTTCAATAGTTCACTTGTTCACATAAAAACATTGTAGCGTACGGAGCAGTTTTACGATTAAAAATGGTTTTTATATAATTAAACGAAAGCATACGATCCATGCGCAAAGTAGTTCCATGGACAAGTGCGTCAAACGCGCTTTTTGAAGCACCAACAACGTGTCTTTTCACAATATCAAGGCCTCTCGATGAATTCAAGGATGGTCATACTGTCAAATTCTTCACATAAAGAATAAAGATACATTAAGGACGACTATGGTGACCAGATTTATGCCCAAACGGTGTCACAAAAACACGACAATCTTGATCGTCACCGATCGTAACGACCATTGGAAATTAGAAACTTTTCCCTGCTGATGGTAGCTTGGAAAAGTACTTCCAAAAGAAGTACAAACCAAATTTTCACATGTGTGACGAGGATGATTTCCTCAGATTTGTACCATGCTCAAAGTGGAAGAACTCCTCCATTTCAAGAGGTGATACAAAAACCCAGTTGCTTGAGCACCGATTCAAAAAATAAACAGGGCTTACATGACTATAAGAGGTCATCAAACATGACCAAGTGCCGGAGATAACTCACTTGTCATTGGATCATGGTATGCGATCCATGCCACAATCTTTAGCCACGTGTAATAGGGCACACGCCATGCGTCGAAAACGTGTACGACATGCACAAAATCCTTATCCACTAACTGTCGGTGCATTGATCACGACATTAAGTTATGGATAAGTGTCAGACGAATGATCACAACACTTTTCTGATATTTGGACAAGCTGACAATGTCACCTGAGGTTTCCGATAAAAATGGCGACACCATTTATACCACACAAGTGGTTTGGTGCGCGTAATAAGTGTTCTACATCAATCGCACGTCCCATTATGCTACAATGTTCAAAGGCAAACACGATCGTTTCATGACTAAGCCTGTGTCATGGCTATGTCATGGGATGTAAAACAAACTCGGTGTGTTACCATGCCGACATCAATCCTCAAGAATTAAAATCATGTTGCCTCTACATAGTGTGTACAGAATGCATTGGTACCTTTCAAATGCTTTGTGCATCCTTAGTCATGGCCGTTGCAAACATTGGTCCGTGTTTGAACGTGTCGGGGATGATACCCTTGAATACATACTCAATGGCAAAACCATTGACATCATATCACTTTGTGAGTGATGGATACAAAGGGTGGTACCCGATTGGTACCGATGATAAAAAGTATATGAGTGCACTCATAACCCACTTAAAAAAGACAAAGATAATTGTCAGTGGGGGTTGCAACTGCACCAAAGAGGGGAAGAGACTCTTCTATGGGTCCTCAATGCTTTAGGATGCCACTGTGCGTTGGTTGAAGACTACAAGAGACAATATCTGGCATTAAAAGATGACAGGATATCAAATTTGAACAAATTTGAAGGCGGCACCTTTAGTCAATCATCACTTGATGAGTGAACATGTCATGGACATCAATAGTAAAAGGTGTGAGAACCGATGTCGCTGACACGAGTTCACTCACACTTCTATGAAAATTCTATTTTGAAGAAAAACGAGCAACACTCCTTTTCTACTAATGGAGTTCCAAAGTACTATGACAATCTCATAGCTTTCTTCAAACCAAACATGACATTGTTGGGATCACAAAAAGGTCTAGGTTTTGTGTCTTAAGCTTATGACCATTGAAATGATTTATAAGCCGATAGCTTTAAGCTAAGAGTCTGTTAACATCTACATCTTGGATGTCCAACCAACCACATAACGAGTCATAATCAACATTGAAACAAAACAACCACCCGTGTGTCGTAACCAAATGTTGATGTGATAGGAATCTTCAAGATGAGCCTTGAAAAACGATGTTTCTCATCAGATTGTTTTGATGTTTTAAGAAACGTTTTAAAGTCAATGGCATTGTGACATGGTACACTAGTTGTGTACGTCACGCTCTTCAAACATCATGCGGATGGATTCTCATTATGCCAAAGATATGGTATAGCACCACCTATGCAATATGGATGTGCAAAAATAATCCAACATCCGACTTGTTGGAACCCAACCCATCTCTGGGAGAGATCATAATGACTACAATGAAGTCCAACCATATTTCACTGACCGGCAAGGTCATGGTGAACTTACTCAAGTCTCTTGGTTTTGGGGATGGTTTTGTTGATGTACATTGTAGCATTCAAGTATGGTGTTTTTCTTCATGACGTTTCGCTGATATCTAAAATTGTGGTGGCTTGTCAGCAGTCTTCAATGAGGGTGATACCCTCTTCAAGTGCCTCGGATATGGCATATGAAAAATACTCTATTGAGTTGAAGTAATGAATGCACACAATAGAAAACTTTTAAGCAACACGGATTGTTGCACCTTGGCAAACACAATCCATTCACAGGTTCTCGAATGGAACCCTTGGATGCAATTACATAATCGTTAAGGAAACAATTTAACAACAAGTTCTTCTAGGATCACCGGATTTCATTTGGAAGTGTTTGATCACAATCACATGGAATTGACACCCAAAAAGCATTCTTCCAATGTAAACCGCAATGATTGTAATCATGGTACACCCGTTGGGTGAATAGAATACAATGAACACTTTGCTCGTGGATTAAATCCATGGTCGTTGAGATTGGCTATCTTAGCTTACCTAGCTCAAAATCAATGTGCTTTTGACAAGGACGTGAGTGCTAGCCTATGGTACCCATTTGAGACAGAAATGAGGGGATGATGGTTGAAACGAAGATCATCTAGGTCGGAGCATTGTCGTGTCTAACGACGGATGTTGACGACAATTACGTGTGCCAGACAAACAATGACGCTTCCTTCAAAGGTGAGTGCAATCTATGAAAGGAAAAACAAGTGTGCCCAAGAACCATGCCTTAGGACCTTGGTGCCTCCCAACCGTAAGATAAAGCTCGCATGCAAGTTGCATGGGCTTGGTGGAGATTTGTTGAGTTCAGAAAACCAATACACGAGTGCTGAAAGAGGTCAGGTAGACCTATGCGTGGTCATGAACACGTGGTTGCAAACCAAGAGGACTGATGTTCGGATCTTGGATTGTGCGTATTGACAATGTTGTAGGGAGGTAACACCTTGGCAATAACCCCTTGAACGAGATCATGTCCGAATGACATGGAAAGGGTAGTGTGGACCTTGACAGTTTTCAAAGAGATGCCCGATTAATTGGTCGCAGGGAAGCTCCTTGCAAAGTGGGAGGAGGCGTCACCACAAAAGCAGGCTAAACACATACCACACAGAATGTGGGAAAATTCATCCTATGTACCCTCTTCCAAATCGGCAAGATATTGTTGACAATGTACGTCGCAAAAGGCATTGACCATGCCATCAATACACACATGTGATGATTCTTCGGTGAAGATCCATCAACAATTGTGAAGAATGTACAAGGATTGTACGTGTCTCATCTTGGTAAAAATCACGCGATCAACACTAGATGTTGTACGTAAATGACCATAATCACAAAAACCACACGTGTTTGGTTGATTGGGCATGAACGTGACGCAACCGTGTTGCGAATGACAATAGTTCACATATGTGATCTTTTTTGCACTTCTTGATGTTTGATTTACATCATGAAGTACGCGATGATCAAACCTTTGTGTGCAAAGACAAACCAAGACTGTTTGAAGCAAAGGAGGAGGAATGTAGCGTATGGACCATTTTTATGGTCACTCGGGTCCTGTTTCACGTGGCCGTGCCACGTGGAACGATGGGATTTTTTTGGTTGCAAGTTGCAAAGATGTCGTATGACGACTGTATTCATTTTTCCATGACACGTCTCAGCCAAAATAGCAAAGACAACTAGTGAATAAGACTTCTTTGATTGACTATTTTGAGGGCCTACCTTTTTGTTCAATAGTTAGTCACAAAAAAGCCCACGGTTGTTACAAACATAGTATTTTCATGAATTTGTTCCTCAATACACGCTGTTACCTTCTCACATAAAGTTTGTTCATGTTTGTGGGGTGTAAAAAGGGCTAGGTTCCTTGTTTCTAAGACCATTGTGCCCTTTAAACAACTATAAACTGACTGAAAAGTTGGGAGAGTGTGAATGCGGGGAATAAATGACACTACGTGATAAAAAACATAGTACATTAGACACTACAACAAGCATAGCTTAGCTGAAGACTAACTCCGGACTCTCATGCCTTGACACATCTCCTACCCCACAACTAGGCAACATCTAACAATACAGCTCGAGCAAAGTAGCTTCAATGTAAGACATATTTATGCCACCAAAATGAGGTTGTAAGGGGTTTCCTCCTACCAAGGCTAGTAGAGTGTTTCCTTGCTTACAGAGGTATACGGAAGAGTGTCTATAAAGGATTGGTCTTAGGTGATGTCTAGAACTGATGGAGGTTGCTATGGTACATTTTGGGCGAAAAGCTTTACTGATAACTGAGTTGTCAAATGAGGACTGCTAGGCTAGCCATCTTTTATAGCATGTTACTCACAAGTTGCCAGCTGTCCAGGCAAGCATAAGCTTGCAATTGCAGGTGGGAAGATTCTTAGCATGGGAACCTTTCTATATGCAGTATCCCCTTTAATAGCTCATGCAACTGAGTTATGCATGGCTGTGCTAATTTAGAGCGTCCTCGATTCTTGTTATGCATGTGAATGATGACTCGAGCATGCATGTTGTGGTGCACTACTTTTTGTTCTTCCATAGATTTGTGTAGGGAGTTCCCCACACTAGGCCTGGCATGCTGCTAATGACTTGCCTTAATGCAATGTCTTATGAAGGGCAATCCATACTACTCATTCAGGTGTAACCATACCCTGTGTAGACCTAGCCCAGAACCCAACTGTGTTTGGTTGTAATACACAGCTGCTGACTAGTCTTGGTCAGCACGCATGCAAAATCCTGCTCTGCATGTAACATATAGTACGTTATAATTATAGGGTCCCTTCCCACAGCTGGATCTAGATGTAAGATTGCAATATGGCCTATGGAAGCAGAGTTATTTTGTGCCATTAAACTCAAGAATGTTTAGACCAAATTCTTAAACTCCTTGCACGCTCCTCGGATTGTGAAACCAGCTCCCACCTTGTTGAGAAAAATACGTGTACTGATTATCACATCAAACATTCCTCCTTTTATGATGCACCAAAGATTTTCATTGTTGGTGGTGAAGAAATCGTTGAAGTCGGGTGTATTCCAAAGGGGTTTAATGACAAAAGCCAGTTTTGTTGCTTCCCTAATGTCAAAAAAATTAGAAGGAGGCTCGTTATTGCTCTCCAGCTCGAATTGGGCTGGCTTATCCAAACGCGAGCCCCTTTTGGGTAGTTTGTGGATTCATTAGGTTGTTGTAAGGATTATTCTACCATAAAAAATATTTGATGGCCTCTTGAGTCTCTCTAGTCAATGTGGGGTGACATTGCTGCACGAAAATGTTTTATGGATTCTTTGGCGCATGTTGCTACATTTGAGGGCACTTAATTTGACTCGCCCTGTGCTTGGAAGCTTCTCTACTACATTTCCCTAGGTGGAAAAGTTTCTTCCTGAAAGGAAACAAAAGATTCTCCTCTCCCCCTCACGTCCACTGGTTTTTTTCGAGGAATGAATGGCAGTTTCAGTGTTGTTAGAATTTTTTTCCCCTCTCTCATGCAAAGTTCACGCTGCACTACTTCATCAAAGATCTGCACAATTTTGGCTGCTACAAATGGATTTAAGGTCTTGCCACTAGTTCTTCATATGCTTGCAAACTCCTCCATTGTTGCAGAACTGCTCAACGAGTGAGCTTTCATCTTCTCCTCTTGCAATGTTTCTTTTTTGGAATGATAACTTTGTCCTTGTCTTGGTTCTCTTGCTAAGTTTTGTCTAGAAGTGGAGGGTTTTGTGGAGGAAAAATAAGAGTCGCGAGCTTGTTCGCCACCCCTTTGACAAATCTTGTGAGTTCCCTTACTTCCTTCTTTCAAGCTTCTTTGCTTGCTCACTGACATCGCATCCAACCACGACGATAGGCAACTTTGTTGCCAAGCCTACCGTTACAACATGCATGTCGCTTGGTGTTGTCCCTACCCCTCTCGCAGCTCGCCTGCCCCCTTTGCTTTTGTTGCATCTGCTCAAACGTGAAGCCCGAATTTGCTTGTGTACTTTGATCGCGGCCCCAATCGCTCCCCCTTCTCACAAAAAGTCGGCTTGTAACCCCTTTATGCTCCATTTCCCCTGTCCACGCTACGGAATTTTTGTTTTTCTTTGAGGATGGAACTAGGTTCTTTGAGGAACACTTTCTTGAAAATTTAATAGGCTAAATTGGCTCTCTAAACGAAAGAAGGGTTTGAAGTGGGTTGTTAAAGTTGTTAATAGCCAGGGACAAGAAATTGTTTTTTGCATCCCGATAATGGTGTTCCGTGTCAGCAGACTTCAGAGGGTTAACAAGCTTTCACGCTTCTGTTTTCACTCAAATAGTGAGAGAGATTGGGTTTGTTTTTAATGAAAGAAGTTAAACAGCTGCTTGAGAATTGTTTTCTATATATCAATTTTGTTGACGTCTCTGGGTCTCTTGTGAATGCCGCACACAAATGGTGCCATGGACCATGAGGTATGTTCCTTCATTTTTTGGTGTGGAGAAAGTGTTGATGGCGTTGGCGCAATTGTTCCATTGTCATGTGTCTTGAAAGTTTCCATTATTCATGAAATATTTCAAGTGAACACTACGCGTTGGTCCACATTCCTCTATGTACCTTTGAAAATGTTTTTTATGACACTTTTGGTTGAAACATCTCTTTCTTACGTTGTTCCTAAGATGTGCTTGAGAATGATCATACGATCGATCAACTTTGAGCAAAACCAGTGGCCATGGATATCAATTTGCTTTGTCCTACCCTAGACCTTTCTAGAGATTGCTAGGTGAATAACTTATTTTCTGTAAACGTAACCTACTTTTGTACCATGTTATGGAAACGCAATGTGGTCAAGGAGGTCTTTTAGATATGTCATTTCCTTAGCTGCTGCTATCGCCGCGACATACTCAGGTTTTCATAAATTGAGTATGATAATGTTTTGCCCCTTTCTTGGCCATAAAACAACTCTTCTTGAATGGAGATAGAAAAACTCTGTGGTGTTATGATAACCCTCCTCAATACCACCAAAATCTACTTGCTCATAGGAGCTTAGCTCTAGGTCGCTTCACTAGCGAAAGACCAACCCGCTATGAGTCGTGATTCAAGAATACCTGAGTTCATTGTCTGACTCCTCAGAAGCACTTTCACTACACATCTCATTAACACGCGCCAAGATGCTCAGAACAAACTACAATTCAGGTTGAGTGTAGCTTGTAACGTGCATGAGAGAATCGACTCTCCTTCAAAATTCGGTCTCACTTCTCTCACTTAGTCCTTGATGGATCAACTACTATTGCATTAGGGGGTCAAAATGTAACAATCAAGAACATCGAATCTTTTAAACACTTTGGTTGCGTAAGACTGTAAAGACACTTTCAGCGTTCGTTTCAAGCGGTTGCGTTTGATGTTCATGCCGAGGTAGTACTCAGAGCTCCGCAACAAGGTCACATTATCCTCTTGTGCCATTCCACAAGCCATTGTGTGGATACATTCTAGTGATGGGCTCATTATTGGGACAAAATCAACATAAACAAGGACGTAAAAGCAGAGATGCTTGTCATTACTGTGACGATGTACGAACATTTTAGCTCTTGTTTGTTGATGAATGAAAGTTCAATGACTTTAGGAGACAATACAGCTTGCAGTACCAAAGAAGAGAACTGGAATTTTGTCTGTACAAACTCTTGATCATATAACACACTAGTCTGCTTCCATCTTCATATCCATCAGGCTCCTTCATGTAAATGACAATGCAAATTTCTTATGTCGAAAGGCATTCTTCGTAGTGAGCTGCTACACCTCTTAATCTTTGACTGATGTGACGGTGAGCATGAAATGCTCGAAAGTATAACGACTGACATCTGCATATGTTTTGAAGAAATCCTTGTTTTCTCCCTACGAGAACCCCTTTGCAACCCGGCGCGCTTTGAATTTGTCGATGCTGCCACATGCCATCGCCTTCACCTTAAACACTCACTTAATACCAACAGACCTTGACCTGGATGGCAACTCTCTTAGCTCTCAAGTTCCTCCCTCCATGAGGCTATTACATTCTTCATCTAACGTTGTTTTACATTCCGGTGAAAACTTGCATGCCAGTGCTTCCTTGAGTGACTTTGGCTCGAGTACTAGTGCGAATGAGGTCGTAGAAAGGAGAGCTGTGAGATAGATTGTTGTGAGGTCGACATGTACCTCATCATGCTTAGCATACATTGTGTATAATTTTATCACCATGTCACATTCTACTATCAAAATCTACATCTTCACATCTTGTGAATTTTTCAATAAATCTATAACCACTCAATTACACCCGTTAAGGATTTTTTCATCCTCGTTTTCATTATTAAATCTCTATAATCTTGATAGCCCTTGTTGATGACATTAAGATTTGGTCGAAGAGGCAAGTGCTTTTCTTTCATAATGTTCCTCCCTTTTGGAAATGTTTTCATCTTTTCTCACCTACGCACGGTATGACCAAGTGTTTTGCAATTCCATCAATGCCATTGTTTGCGGTGGTAAAAAGCACCAAATGCAACTTCTCACCACAAGACTGGTATGATTGCTTAAAGGTCATCACCATTTGATTCCTCAATCCAATCATTCTTCTCGGTATTGTTACTATAATTTAATCATAAAATCATTTGCTGAGAGCTTGTCAAAATGTCCCTAATTATGATTAATGTTTTCATGTCACATTTAACTTTTTTAATTGCGTGCATCATATACCACACTTAGTTATTAACACAAGGGTTGAAGGTAAGAAAATGTGATAGATAGTATACCGGAATGATTTTAAACTTTCTTATCTAAAGGTTCTTAATGAAAACATAATAAATACTGACTTATGAGGGGGAAAAAAGGTTCATATTAAACATATGGAGTTTTGATATGTTTTTGGCTCTCTTTTAGTACATGTGCTCCATGAAATAACATTCTTGATTTTTTATGCTATTAAGAGTATTACAGAGAATGAAATTTTGTGAAAATCATGATGTAGTGCCTTTCTTCTTTTATATGATAATTGAAATAAAAATAAAATTTCAATACAATTGTAGTTGATAAAAAACGTTGTTGAATGTTGTTTTCAGTTTTTATGGGGATGGTGCACATACATTCAGTCTTCCATTTTTAAGTATACAGATAACCTTTGAACCCTTTATAATGATGATCTTAAGGCAATAGAATGAGCGATTCATTCAGTTATAAAGGTATCTAATAATCGTTTGGGTTGCCTTTATGATGGACCATTGGGTTCACGAGGAACTATTTCTAAGTGATATCTTTAGGTCAATTTGCCTTGTATTGTTGCCGACCGAGGTATGCTTTCGTTACACCAAAAAATGTGTCAATTTTATTCAATTTAATGGTCCCTTTGAACTGTTCATTTCACCTTTTGTTTCGCTTAAAGTAAAACAATTATGTTTTGTACGTGAAATAAGATGGAGTCTAATATGATTTGATGAGTTAGGAGAACTCATTAGCTGATTATTACTTGTAACTTACTATAATGAAAATCGTGGGAAGAGTGGTATGTAGTAAAAAAAGTCCTAATTAGAACATAGTATATTAAGGGACTTGGAAGCTCAAGTTGAGAAACCTGTGTGATTATGTGTTGTAAGAGGTGAATTTAGGAATCTCTACCATCATTCAAGGGATGTGAAGAACATGAAGGTGCTTCTTCATAAAAGTTGAGAGCCATGAAGAAGTCAACTAAACAGTTTTGATTGATGATTTTACTTTTGTTCTGTTTACACTTCTAAGAAGTGTTCAATATGAAAAGAGATTTCATTGCTGGTACAGAAGGGGTTAGAGGAAGAAGCTAGAATTCCTTCGGCCAAATAGTGTGAAAGTCCTCATGTGGTTGCAAAATTGGGAATAAAAGTCAGGACTTATGTACCCACAATGGGTTTTGGAAAACATGAAAGCGAGGGAGGTAAGAAAGAATCTTCATCATGAATGAAGAAGCCTACTACTTAAAATAGATGGGTTTGATTGTGGTATTCCTTTTCGCCTTTCATAATGATAAAAAGCAGAAGAAAAGTTCACTTACACCCACTAAACCGGAGAAATAACAAAAAGAGGTGCCACAAATGTTTCTTCCTAGGGTCCTCTTTTGATGACGGATTGTGACGCAATTTCTAGTTATAGTGTCACCTTCTTAGCCTTTCATGTTGAAGAGAGAAACCTCTATGTTGAAAGAGATAGCCCAAAAATTTTTACGAGGATCTAGGATTAATATGGCATCTTTTATTTCCTGTGGAAATTTTTGTAAGATTTGTTACTGGGAATTTTGCATTGGAAATGTTTGTTTACTACTTACCGGGGTGGACAAGTTTGGACTATCGTACATAACCTGGGAACGATTGTATGCTTCTTTGCAGGATGGATATTTATGTAGTCTAGGTGACGACTGTACAGGTCAATGTGCTTCCTCGGAAAATGTCCGATGTTTGCGATTAGTTCGCTGGTGGACGCTAGTACTCCGTGTTGTACGATCCCAGCATGCACTTGTCCACACAAAGAGATCGGCGTCTCGCTGCCGAGAATCGCATGTCAACTCATCCCGAAATGGATGTCCAATCATGAACTTGCTTGAGAGAAACGGCCTTGTCTCAGCTGTCGACGGCTACAACTCCCGGAAACCGAGTGTGGTTACGCTCCCGCTGTCCTTTGTCCAGTTCTCTTTCCTGCCGACCAGACGGCAACGAGATCTTCCCGAAAAGGTTCAGCCAAAACATTCACATGTCCTTTAGAAACACAATGCTGACGAATTTCGAATGGATGTTCTGTTGCTCCACTCTCTATGTTTGATTTTCCAATGTTTCAAAACGTGTGAGGGAAGAATTTAAACTAGTGGTGAAGCGAGAAAACTTCGACAGGATCCGAGGATTTTAAAAATCCCTTGCGAGTTCCATTGATTTTTAAATCAAACTTCCCACTCCAAAAAGCGTTTTTTCTATGTTGTGCAACGTATATCCCACTCCATTCGTATGTGTGAGATCACGCGTACTCCAATAATGGAAATCATAGATTAAATAAATATTTTAAAATATTTGATTTAGAACGGTCTCAAAATTCGATGTGTTTTTAGTTCGAATGAATTTCCAGTTGTTTTCAAACTCCGAGACTTTTCCACGAAAAGAACGTTTCAAACATGGGAACCCCACCATAAGAAATCAACCGAAAAGAGTAGGATGAATTTTATTCTTCAATATAATTTTTGAAATATTCAGGAAATTTTGTGAATTATTACAAGCTCTCATCAACAAATTTGCTACAACACGCTTGTTGCTTCATGGAATGGAATCAAAATAAATGCGTTGTTCATGTACGTGATGCTAGGTTCCACATCATTTCTGATGATAACTCCCTAAAATTGAACCTCTTAATTTACTGTAGTAGTACCAATGAGAAACCAACCGAAACACATGACTAGTCCACCAAAACCAATGTATTGTCAATAACAAAATGGAAACCTGCAACCCACTTCTTGTGTGTTTGCCGAAAACCGTCCACAAAAACCAGTGGAAAAAGTTCAAGTCATGATGGAGGAAACTCTTATTCCCACTCACCACTTCCCAGCCGTGGCCCTCATCAACACTAAGGTATTTCTAAAGAAAATCGATTACAATGTATGTGGCAAACGTTCTTTCACGTAGAATTGCGTTTTGTACTCACTATGCCCTACAACAAAGATATAGGTTGCCTCAATGAAATGCACAAAAGTCTAAACTCCACTTAAAATAATATTTGCTATTGTAATTCATGACCCGCTAAAAGTCAACCTTTGCAGTTTTAACCCAATCATCTAAGGGTGGTTTTGCCACCAACCCCAACTAATGATGTCCAATTCTATAACGTTATGAATCGTTTGACGACAACTATAAATAGTAAAAATAAAAGTTATGAAGATATTAGTATTTTCATAAGATTTGGTTGACATGTACATGATGCTAAAGGTTTCAAAGATGCATCGAAATATTATGAAAACCCTACAAATTCATGATTAATGTCTTCCAAAGGTAACCCACAACATACCCTTACATGACTTGAGAGATCAATACCTAGATAATGCAACATTGTAGTTTTAAAAAATAACATGTGCTTAAAAATTGAATTATCGTTTAAGTGCATGAAGTCTTATTGTGAAACTTCTAAGAGTTCTTCCATCCTCAATACTTTTCTAGCATGCACCTTGTACATAACAATTACTTACATTCGAACCAACTTCAACATTCTAATAGGATTGGAACAATGTTGGAGAACGAAACAATCGCTTCACTCCAATGTTACAACCTTGCAAATGGTGATAGGAAGTATCCAACCTCTTGGAAAAAAGAGACCTCACAATCTTGAATGTACAAAATAGAGCACATCAAACATAAGCAATACTATTAACTGAATTATTTGACAATGTATGATGAACATGACGTAAAAAATGGTGGTACCACAAAAAAACATGAATTAGTCATATCAATATGTAGAGGCTGGCAAGCCAAAACCACCATTGACCAATGTGATGGTGGAGACTGTGGCTCGCTAAACCTCTTGCATTTGGTGTTTCCCATCAAGATTACACCTTGCCTAATTAGAGGGGGTACTAAATGACAAGCTCACACTAATAAACATCTACACCAAAAAAGATTTAGTTTAAGAGTTTAAAGAACCATCCACTATATCAATAGATCATGGTAAAGGAGGAGAGTGAAGCTATGCATGTAAGAGAATATGTTATCATCAAGAATTATGTCTACAACAAATAGACCACAACCCCGCGTGTTGTATACATCAAGAGCTATTCAATCCTAAAAACCCAAACATACCAGTTTCTTTTATGTGGATCATGTTTTTAAAGACGATATTCACCTATCTTAGGGATAATTCTTATAATAATACCCTAATGCTCGTGACTTTTGACATTAATTGTTTTTAATCTGATTGAATGTGGTACATTTCTTTGTTCAATGAACTATCCATACCATAAAAATATGTAAACTCAAGTTTTATGGGAGAGGCTAAGGGATTCCAAGCTTCAACGGTGTTTTCTCCATAAAGGAAGTTGAAATCAAGGTCCCATTTCATGCAGATTCGACCATTAAGGACTGCCAAAATAATTCAAACCTAAAAAATCTTGTCTACTTCATGGGCTTTATAATTTGCAATTTTCCTTTTGTTTAAATCCAAGAGCAGTAGGGTGGTTGGTTTTTTAATCCTAAGAACATGTTTGAAAAGCTATAAAGTGACGGCTTCCTACAAAAGACTCTTCTTCCATCAACAAAATGTACCATTATTCATAGCAAAGATGTAAACAAATGATTGTTAACTCCAATGAAATTTGTCCTGTGCGACAGCTAAAATTTCCATGGTAATCTAAGTGTGTTTCAATATTCCTTATAAGGGTTTACTCTTTTGAAATAAATTGGTCATTTGCACTTGTCATTTTTCATTTGCAAAAGACCGAGTTTAGATTTGATTTTTCATCATGTTAGTTACAACATACCAATCTTCATAGGGGTCAAGAGGGGATGGTAATCGGAACCACACACCTACCTTGACGAGAGTATAAGACAAATAATGATACATTCAAGGCAAGAACAAGTCAACAATGTTTAATTAATGTTTTAAAAAATACATGAGTATCATTCAAATTGATGGTCCTCTTCATACCCTCGATGATCCAATGTGGTCATTTATGTCATCATGTCACTAGAGGGAACATATTCGAATTATTCTCCAATGTACTTTTCCCATCCATCCTCATGCCATGCATTCTCAAACATTAGCAGATTCATAGACAAGTTCACCTATCCCCTAAGGATCCTAGAAAGAAATGAATATGCCGTGGCACGCATATCCAAGTGCACAATTAAGGAAGAGGATTAAAACTACATGAAAATGATGCATAACGCTTTTCACCATCCCCCTTCCTTTTCTTCTAAAATCTATTATTGCACGGCTAATTCTTAACAGTGACTCGCTAGGATGTAAAGCGGAAGGAACTATGTAAAGCGTTCACGAACCCATGCATTGAATGCATCTGGGTCATTAAAGCACCAAGCATTGCATGTGAGGAGGATCTTCTCACAAGTGCATTCAAGGATGTCCATTATGCACATTCGCATGAAGATCGACCCTAACACAATGCCAAACAATTGCTTTGTCGTATCAAACATGACCAATTTTCAAAAATGTGTGTGAAATTGTAGAATGAATCATTAATGGTAAGGTTTCTATTCACACAAGCTTTTTTTATGTGGGAAATCTTCAAATCCAAACAACTTCGAATGGTATAACCCTTCCTTACATGCCACTCCACACATGAATTGTCACTTGTCCTTCATCTCATTGACCTTCACATATTTTCACATCTTATGATTGTACGTGAAAAGTGGAGCAAAACAAGATGAACTCTTGTGTGATTACCGTTCATCAATGTGTAAGGTGGCATGTATCAAAGTCCCATGAAAAAATTAGCTCAATATCCATTGCCTACAGTTTTAACTCCCACACTTTCAACACCTTAGTCTTACACTCGCATGCCATCCCCGTTTGTCATTATGAACCTTTAAACAACAATTTCAATTTCAAAACGTAGTGGTTGGCTGACCTTTGAGCTCATCGATGATACGCTTTGGCATGAACTATAGCAAACATAGAGCCTCATTCTTAAAATCATGCTAGATGAAAAAAGCCCTTGCCTTCCTCAACTTCCTTAAACTTGCATGGTGGTGTGTGCACCTTCTTTCTTCTACAAACAGGTGCAACAACGTACTACAATTTAAGCACACTAAAACGAAATTTAGTACGTTTGCTTACATGTAATGAAAAGTGACATCATGCAAGTTATTGCTGATGTGATCAGTATCATTATCGATTTTGTCTTTTGCATGCGCATTAAATTCACCACCTTCATCAAAGTCATTAGATCAGAAAACATGCAAGAATTTGTGATCTATTGAATGGGCATGTGAGATGATGACTTTTCAAGACCAGTTGCACCTCACTAAACCATGAACAACCAACATTGTAAAATTAAAGTGTAACGTCTTGTTCATAGGAAGACTTTGGACGTGCTGTTGAACTCGTCCGACAAGAATCATCAAAATAACACCGTTTAGAGTTTTTTTACACCTTACAAAACCACTTCATTTCAACAAAATCATGAGTATGATTTTCATTGGAGTTTCTTTATTTATGTGTGTCCGAAGTAAAGATCACAAAAACCTTAAGTATGAAGTCCAAAAAACATTCAGGTAAACAATCATATGTGCTTCAAATAGCCAAGTAGTTAAAAAAACAGAATAATGGTGAGATAATTGATATACACCAAAGAGTTGATACTTGCACCATCCTCCCCTCATTTAAGAAGATTTTTGAAGACTTTGGAACAAGTCATTAAATTTCCTGCTTGTGTCTTTAATGAAATGTTTTACATACACTAAAACTTTTTATGCCATAGTCCAACAAGTAATGTATGAAAAAAAAATTGAAACAAGAAAATTTTCAACTTTGTTAGAGTCTATGAACATTAACTTGCACCATCCTCGCCTCATTTAAGAAGATTGTTGAAAACTTTGGAACAAGTCATTAACTCTTAAGAGTAGACATTATAAAGTGGTTCACTGTGCTCAATGTTCCATTCCCATGTCTTCCAGTATATGTCTTTGGATATCTAATTGTAGCTAATGATGTGCACAAAGAGATAAGACAGAATCCTTGGCCAACTAGGCAAGTTCACCTACCCTCAAGCCATCTCGACCACTTGCCCACAAGTGAAGGAACCCGCTTGATCCACGTGGGACTGGCCGTGTGCTACACTCCTTTGACTTAAGAGAAATCCGCCCCTAAACTCTGCATGTTCTAATCAAGCCCTTGCACTCTGATAGCAATTCAGCAACTTGGACATAATCCATGGCCAATTATGCCCAAACTGTGGTGCTTGAGATTCCTCGATTTGGAAGGAATCTCGTTCAACCGCCCACTTGCTATGGACCCTTGCTTGTTAGGGCATGGCCAACCATGCCGAAACAGTTGTGGATAAGGGTCTCAAGCTACAGGATGCATCTCCTACACAATAATCTGGAGCCAATAATCATGTATCTGAATTTGAGGATATTGACATTTGATGAGTTCAACCAAGACTTCTTTCGTTGCTCTTAGACCAACATCTAAACACGTTGGACATGACCAAAGCAAAGAAATATAGACGTGACCCAATTTTGTGTCCACTATTCATGCACTACTATTGAAATGAAAATTTGAGTGAATACTATTGTCGCTACAGTAACTATACCTTCATAACAGTTTAGATTCCTATTGAAACAATGTTTTTAATAGAACAACACAAAATTTGACAGCTCATAACAAATATGAATCATTATTACATCCCAACTCTTAGATCCAAAATTTTGAAAATGGTATCAAGAATCTTCATAAAAACTCTACTATACTTTCATGGAGGGGTTGTACAACACTAAAATGGTACCGACAAAAATACATAACAAAGCTTTTCATTCTTTCTTAAGGGTTCATTCATTCTTTCATTGTGTTTTGTGAGACAAGAAAAAATGATGTATTGAAATTATCAATCACTGAAATTATAAACACAATTTAATGTTAAGAACCAAGAATTGAAAATTGTTAATTGAAATAGCTTGAACACCTTATTCAAAAGGGTAACCAAATATTTCCTTCATGAGATTGACTGTATAGAAACAATCCACAAGTTGGATATAGAATAATAAAACAATTCATCTTCGTAAATGAAACTATCCACTAGTTTTAATGATGTAAAAATGTAGAACCCAATATCAACTAGAAGAAGGGGCATGGGAAGTTTGAGTGGCTTCAAGCCCAAACATGCACTCGATATAACTTTGCATGGCCAAGCACTGAGTGCAAAGTAAGGCTTAAGCCTAGCTAGCCACATTAGAACCACAAACGTCGAAGGATATTACAGAGAAAAAAGCACAAAACATATTCATTTTCCTTGCCATTAGAGACAATTTTGTGGATTAAATGACTTCTTCACCAAATACAAACTGATTATCTAACAAATACCCCATGTATGAAAATATAATAGATTGTTGTATCAGTGTGAAGCCATGAATAGCACTGATGTCGAATCGGACCTATGAAATGAGTGATCAGGAGTTGACAATGCCAAAACATATCATTAACAAGATACTTGTCCTAGGAATTCATGGAGCAATGAACTAAACCAAATTTCACACTTGTTCATTCCATTAAGAAGAAAAGTAACGTAATTATTATATGTGTTGAATAAAAGGCATTGAAAAAAATGACCATGTAGAAATTTAAACTGCTTTTACAAGTAGATGCACCTTTTCAAATAACCTTGATGACCAAGGTCATTATCTTCCAAGATGGTGAATCTAATGATATTTGTGTAGTTAATTAGTGAAATCAGAGGAAATATGTTTTTCTTATAAGTTTATTTTTAGTTCGTAATCATGCCATTGTTATAAATACCATAGTAACATTTATGGTAGAAATTGAATTTTAATGTATACCATGCTAACAATGTATGATGAAACTATCCACTAGTTTTATGATGTAAAAATGTAGAACCCAATATCAACTAGAAGAAGGGGCATGGGAAGTTTGAGCGGCTTCAAGCCCAAACATGCACTCGATATAACTTTGCATGGCCAAGCACTGAGTGCAAAGTAAGGCTTAAGCCTAGCTAGCCACATTAGCTAGAACGAAATGTTGGTTACGGTATGGATACATACCGTAACCAACATTTCGTTCTATTACATGACGTCATCCAATTCTTCTTTTGAACATTAGAGGAACACAATGGCCATCTCCAAAACTTTTTCAAGATAACAAAAAGACCAAAGAACAACGGGATTCCTTCCTTCGAGTTGGAAGGAATCCGGCTCAACCGCCCACTTGCTATGGACGCTTGCTCGTTAGGGCATGGCCAACCATGCCGTAACTGTTTTGCTTGAGGGTCTCAAGCTATAGGATGCATCTCTTACACAATAATCATGAGCCAATAATCATGTATCTGAATCTGAGGATTTTGACATTTGATGAGTTCCACCAAGACTTCATTCATTGCTCTTAGACCAACATCTAAACACGGTGCACATGACGAAAGCGAAGAAATCTAGACGTGACCCAGTTTTGTCTCCACTATTCATGCACTACTATTGAAATGAAAATTTGAGTGAATGCTATTGTCGCTATAGTAACTATACCTTCATAGAAGTTTAGATTGCTATTGAAACAATATTTTGAATAGAACAACACAAAATTTGACATTTCATAACAAGTATGAATCATTATTAAATCCCAACTCTTAGACACAAAACTTTGAAAAGGGTATTAAGAATCTTAATCCAAGATTCTAATAACATTTCATGGATGGGTTGCACAACACTAAAATGGTATCGACAACAATACATAAAAAACCCTTTCATTCTTTCTTAAGGGTTTATTCACTCTTTGATTGTGTTTTGTAAGACATAAAAATTTTGTATTGAAATTTTCATGCATTTAAATTATAAACACAATTTATTGATAAGAACCAAGAATTTAAAATTGTAAACTGAAATAGCTTGAACACCTTATTCAAAAGGGTAACCAAACATTTCCTTCATGAGATTGAGTGTATGAAAACAACCCACAAGTTGGATACAGAATAATAAAATAATTCATCTTCATAAATGAAACTATCCACTATTTTTTATCATGTAGAAATGTAGAATCCAATATCAACTAGAAGAAGGGGCATGGGAAGTTTGAGCAGCTTCAAGCCCAAACATGCACTCGATATAACTTGGCATGGCCAAGCACTATGTGCAAAGTAAGGCTTAAGCTTAGCTAGCCACATTAGAACCACAAAAGCCGAAGGATGTTACAGTAGAAAAAGCACAAAAACAGATTCATTTGCCTTGTCATTAGAGACGATTTTCTGGATTAAATGACTTTTTCACCAACAACAAACTGATTGTCTACCAAATACCCCATGTATGAAAACATAATGGATCCTTGTATAAGTGTGAAGCCTTGAATAGCACTGATGTCGAATGGGACCTATGACAAGAGTGATCAGGAGTTGACAATGCTAAAACATATCATTAACGAGATACTTGTCCTAGGAATTCATGGAGCAATGAACTAAACCATATTTCACACTTATTATTTCCATTAATAAGAAAATAAACGTAATTACTATATGTGTTGAATAGAAGGCATTGAAGAAAATTACCGTGTAGAATTTTTAACTGGTTTGACAAGTACATGCACCTTTTCAAGTAACATTGTGGACTAAGGTCATAATCTGCCAACATGGTGAATCAAATGATATTCATGCAATTAATTACTGCAATCAGAGGAAATATGTATTTCTTATAAGTTCATTTTTAGTTCGTAATCATGCCATTATTATAAATACCATAGGAACATTCATGGTAAACATTGAATTTCAATATAGCCATACCATAACCAACATTTTGTTCTATTACATGACGTCATCCATTTCTTCTTTTGAACATTAGAGCAACATAATGGCCATCTCCAAAACGTTTTCAAGATAACAAAAAGAGCAATTTTTTAAATATTAATCTCAAAATCCTTCTTAGTTGTTATTCATTAATTTTTCAAGACACATCACTGGCATCCGATGTAAATTCCTAAAAGTTAAGCATTTGGAGAAAGCAGCCGTCAACCAAATTTAAACATCTTATTTTTTTGTGGTTATTTGACCATTATCTCTGATTTTCAAACATTATGATTTAGTGTGAATGCATTTGCTATCTCCTCTCACAAGAAACCAAGTTGACTTTAAGTGATAACCTACAAGAAAAAGTTGTCTATCATCAAATGGATCTTATCCTAACGCAAGCAATACATATGAAAGATTCAATAATAGATTATATCATGGCAATGAATTTTCTAACCAAGTGATTAAACCAGCTCCTTGTAATGACGATATTGGTAATTGTGTTAAAGGAAGTTTGGCCCTTCCTTCTTAAGAGCAATTGTTTTCAAACACCACCCCTTGCCACAACGAGGGCTTACCATAAATCATCCCTTTTCAAGCCATCAAAAATATAAATCCTTTCTAGATGTACCTCCAACCAGTGGTCACATGACCAACTAACAAGTACACAACAACCAGATGGCCGCTTATCAAGCAAGTTGGTCAATCATTTGTAAGAAACCATTAAGCATTAGATTACATAGCCTTTGGCCTCAAACCCTTGACCTTACGCAATCCTCCTATCCTCATCGGATGAGCACATAATTGTTAGACATGCCTCGCACGTGATTATTTTGATGCATCATATCAATGAAAAACATGTATTCATCTTATATGAGCTACCATTTTCATTTACATGAAATTCCTACCAAGTAAGAATTATGGATTAAATCTCTCTCATCTTCAAGACCCACAACAAACAAGAGAATTCACGACAAAAATTGGTCCCCAATAATGACAAGGAAAGAGAGAACCCTTGAGAGATCTATACACCATTCTACAAAGTTTGACAATAAGTTGTATACAAAGCTAGAGAAATAATGGTTATAGTTGTATCACACAGGAAATCCCTCGTAATGAAGTCTACAATAGTTTAGATGACAAAATTATGGATTAAATTCCACTTGAACGGATAAGAGTACTAAAGATACCTCATTGGAGAGCGGGCTACAAACATTGACATTTTATGTCTTTTAAATGTTTTTGAAATCTCTTGCAGAGATATTTTTATTTTGTTCAATGTTTTCATAACTTTTCCTACATCATAGGGATGTATGATACACAAAAATCTTGGAGAGGATGGATTCAAAAGTGTCCACCCCAAAACTATCGTTTTTACTTGTTTCAAAATTTCTCCTTTGTTCATCAACCAACATGCAAGAAAGTAAACCCTCTCTAGCTAAAGGATTCTCACAACATGAAGACACCTCACAAAGAAGGGGGAAGACACCTTGAAGTTGTTTAGCAAATTCTCCAATGTCCCTTTCTTAAGGGATATCAAAACATGTTATAACAAGCATCACGACCTCTTCAAAGGAGGAGAAAGACAAGAAGGGGAAAAAAACACAATATACATGAAGGGAAGGTGTGAAGAATTCATACATTTTTGTTTACATCTAGTTTTTCCCCATTAGTGTTTTTTTGATTTGTGATTTGCCTTCCATACTGATGTAGAAAAGTAGTGTTCTATACAATATGGTAGTGCTTATCGTGGCAATGTAGGAAAATAGATTATGGTACCGCATGGTTGTGTCTTCCGCAATGTCATGGAATAATTGTACGCTCCTCTCTAATTCATAGATCAACATAAAGAGCAAGATCTTAAAGAAGTGAGCAATAACATGTGGTTCTTTCATGAGCAATGATAACAAAGATTCACCTACTAGTTTCACATCATGACTTAAAAGCATATGGAGGTTTTTTCAAGACTAACAAGGGCAAGGTGGCAAACACTTGACCACATGGCCTTATCAAACTTAAAATAAGGAAAGATACCCCACAAGCATCGTGGTCAAATCTTTGGAAGCTCTTTTTTAAAGATAACCTATGCCAAAGTACAAATTCACGAACATATGTAGAATCCAGAAAAATCTCTATGAACACGTTGACATATTTGTTGGTATATCCCATACAAGTGAGAGTACACACTAGCTAGACAGCCTATATACAAGCCCCAAAAAGGACTCAACGTTGACGACGATGAAGGCGACAAGGATTGTGATCATTTCCATCATCATGCGGTCAACTCAGGTTAATCCCTCAAGGGGAGAAAGATGACAATAGAATCGTAGGTAGGTAGGGATGCAAGAATTCACAAAACAGTAACAAAGGTGTAGAATGCTGCCACAAGGAAAGTTCTTAGGACCATGAAATAAACATGATTAAGCAAACATAAAATGACTCAAAGTTTTGGGTCCTTGTTGAGGTAGCCATTAAGACTAGTATTGGTGCAGGTGCAAAGCCACCAAAAGGAGTGGGGTGGGATCCCTTAACTATGAGATTACTATAATGCAGCACCTTCATGCACCCTCAAGCATCATCATAGACAAGACCTAATAAGAAAAGGTGGGACTCCTCACACGCATTCTTGCAATCTATATCATCTGTTTTTAGGTAGACGTGTTCCGACGACGTAACTTCCTTCAGGCTCTTCTTAAGTTTAAATGCCATCATAACTAAACCTTACATTTGCCAACCAATTTGCCCATGTTGGGAAAGTTATCACGCACCTTAACTCTTATGCAAGAACTTCTT
This sequence comes from Penium margaritaceum, assembly GCA_023375785.1. Lineage (NCBI taxonomy): Eukaryota > Viridiplantae > Streptophyta > Zygnematophyceae > Desmidiales > Peniaceae > Penium > Penium margaritaceum. Next base: position 70,757 of record SZWC01002445.1, read on the forward strand.
AATGGTGTTATAAAGTGTGACCAAGGTGCAAGTGTACCAACCGTCACAATATGAGGTAGGTGTTGATACCGCCAGAAGAGGTACTGAGGATGTGCCTTCCTTGACGACATCAAGACACATCATGAACATGTCCTCTCGCAATCAAGTGTAGATATTTCTGACGGGCGCATTACTAACCGATTGGTTAAAAACTGTGGAGAATTTTTTATATATCAAGAATGCTATTGTATGTCAATGGAATGACCTTGCCACGATGTGATTGTGCATCAACACTCCTCAATTACATAGTTTAAAAGTTAGATGTGCAATGGCCACATAAGGAGTGGCGCATATTTTTATTGGAGGCCATCTCCACCATGATGCCAAAGAAATACACCGTGCATAAGCAAGCACAACATACCTTGTACAAGTTAAAGGACTTCTATCAAGTGTGAAGATTCCTCAAGTCTTGCTATAGTGGAGGAAACCAAAAGCTTCATTGAGGGTGTTAACATTAGCAAATTCAGTTAGCTTGTCTCCCTATTACTCTCTTTCTTATGTGATGGACATCCTAGAAAGAATCTGAAGATGACTATGACATTCATGGTTCAATCTTGGACAACAAGATGGACGTTTTGTGAGTTCATGTGTATAAAGAGAAAACCACAAACAATACTCAGAAAAATTACCAAATATGCATACACAACAAAGCCATGATATGCACATGCACCTTCTACGTGCTGAGGGAAACCCAGGTAATGGGTTAAAGCAAAAGGCAAGCAACCAATGAGTTTGTGACCACGTTGAAAACTAGTCGCCTAAAGTAGCAAGTGGTGAAAAATAGCCCATGGAGATCACCATATGCATAGCATATTCTAGTAATGGTGTCATGAGAGACCACGGAGAGAGTCATGTATAGGGTATTTGCCAGGAAGGGCCCAACTGAGGAAATGCACAAAGCATCAGTATATGTTTTTCCACCCTTGGTAATGTGAATGTGAACCGCTAAGGGTGAAAGATGGACTTTGAGTGTAGGTTCATGCTTATAGATAAGATTTTAGCACAAAAGAATATGCATGGTCAAACATGATGGGGTGTGGTAACACCCATCACTACGTAGCATTTTTTACATGGTCAAGATAAAGGACTACAAAGTGATTTCCGAGTTTACAAGTAGCCACTCGAATTAGCCCTAAGTAGGAGAATCGCAACATTCATTACATTGATAAGATGGATATCTTGTTTAAAAAACCATGAAGTCCCATTATTGAGCTTTTTCTATTAAAAGAGTACAAAACACAAAAAAAAACACTTCAAAATGCACCAATCACGTGATTGGTGCATTTTCAATGTGCCACTTGAAAGTGCTAGTTGAAACTAGAACATTGAATATGCTAGATGAAAACCCAAAGCAAGACTCTCTATTACCCGAAGTTTAACAAGAGGTGTTAGCCTAAATCAAAATCCATGTGAAGGCATCATTTTCATTGGTGAAAACATCACGATACTTGTCATGAGTAAGTAAAATTTAAACATCTACTTTCAACGATAAACATAAAGCGTCACGTTGATGGTACTCAACCTTCTCAACTTGTATGAGGTGATTCTGGGTGATTCCTAGTTCTGCTCAAATAATTCTTTGATGCACTGTCTCTTTAAAAGAGGAAACATTGAACTAGAAGAATTCTAAGAACATAATGATCATTGAATGGACTTGAAGCCCTTCCTAGCTTGTCATCGATGCATAAACACATAGCATTTCATACTTGCACTATTCATAAAGAGCAACCAATTTAGGTTGGCGATATCCTACGTGATTTTTCAGTGCCCTCCCTTCTATAAGGTAATACGGTTGCTTATTCTTTTTCAAAGTAAAGCTACAACATAAGTCACATTGTCATGCAGACAATCATGTCTAGCTAATGATTGGAATTATAAGATTTGCTTTGCAATATTGACAAGTCACTATGTAGCACTCTAACTTATTGGTCATGAAGTGGGAAAGATTATAACAAGTGGAGAGGAATGTCATTGGGGGGCTTTGGCCCTCTCATGTCATGGAAGCAAGGTGTGGTTCAATACCAACCCTTAACGTAGCGAGTAAAGGTCAGTAGAGAGTCCTTTGATCTAATGGCTAACTTATAACTGGCTGATAGGACGCACAACAACCAACCATCTACTACACCTTAATGAAAATACTTGCTCAATCCATGGTATTAATGGCACAAGGTTTGAATGGCAGGGTTCAGTGCCCTCAAGAATTGTTGGTGGTGAAGACTACTACGTCTGTTTTTCTTGTCAAGAAAGCACATTCGGTTTCAAAATCAGAGGAGCCTACTAGAAGTTAGGGAATTCTAAAAAAAATCCAGGGTTCTATTGCCGAGATTTTAACCGCTTGTACATGCCAGTTTTAACTATGGCATCTAGGTCCATCGGGGTAAGGGACCCTAGAGTTGTAAAATATTGTGTGCTTCATGCACAGCACGATTGTGCATCCCTACTGAGTCAGACTAGTCAGTAGCTGTGTAGTGCGACTACGCAGTACTGGGTTATGGGCTAGGTCCTATCAGGGTGGGGCTACAACTGACTAGGCAGTGTGGATCGCCCTACATCAGCAGCTGCAAAAGCGAGACTTAGTAGCACCATGCAAGGCCTAGAGTGGAGAACACTCTAGATCAACGCATGCATGCACGACACAACGCTGCGTCACAACATGCATGCACCAGTCATTAGTGACATGAAAAGACAAAAGCGAGGACCGCTCTACATCAGCACAGCCATGCACGACTTAGTAGTAGGAGCTACTAGAGGGGCTACTACCTGAGGAAGATTCTTAGGCTAGGAATCTTCCCACCTCTAGCTAGAAGCTTCCATCAGCCTGGACAGTTGTAAACTTGCCAACAGCCTGCTATAAAAGGTGGCCAGCCTTGCAGTCTTCAATCAACAACTGAATGAATACCAAGCTTTCCACGTGCACCTTACCACAGCAGCTTCCACTAGTTCCAGACATCACCTGAGGCTAAGACTCTATGGTCAATCTTCTCAAGACCCCTATAAGCATGGCAGCATTCTCCTAGCCTGGGCAAGAGGGCACCCCTCACTACCTAGGCCTCAATACAAAGAAAAGGTGGCCAGACTATGCCCAATTCTCGAGTTACTCTGCTAGAATTGTCTTGCTAAATGTTGCCCACCTGTTGGCTAGGAGCTGTGTCTAGGTGTGAGAGTCCAGAGTTAGTCTCTAACTGAGTTATGTTTATTATACTATTTCTTGTACTATAGTTGTCATCAACTACAGTCATTGAATCCTAGCATTCTTCCACTTTGAGCCTTCTACTCTTTCTATGGTTGCTCTCCAAGCACAATAGTCTCAGCAACAAGGAACCTAACCCTTCCTGCACCCCACAAACATCAACTTGGTATCAGAGTGTTTACATCTGATTAGGGTATCTGGTATCGTGATATGAGGACGTGATTTGGCCATCTGACCAGATCACGTCCTGATATAACGTGCCATTATTGTAAGAAGAAAGGGCACGTGAAGAAAAACTACATCAAGAGGTTGCTAAGATGAGGAGAAAGGGATTATGCAGAGTAACTTCAAGGGAAAGAAGCGAGGGGGAGAAAAGAAGGAGAGTGGGGGAGAAAAGAGTAAAAAGGTGAGTCAAGAGTCTGACAAGAAGGCAAAGGAGGAAGGCAGAGGGCAGTAGTTTGACTACACTACATCATTGTTCTTGATGTCAGAAAACCAGAGCGACAAGCTGGTTCACTCGCCGTATGTTTGGTACCTGGACAGCGGGTGTACCTCACACATCACGTACCACAAATCTTGCCTTTAAAACTACGAGCCTTCAGATTGGAGCTACGTGACAATCGCCAACAACAAGCAAGTGCCCGTGCTTGGCAAGGGCATGATGACCTTGATAGTGTATGATGGAGCACAGGTCAAGTTTTGCAACCTTCTTTACATACCTAAAATTACTGTTAACCTCCTCTCCCTGGGCTAACTGATGCAGAGAGGAGCTCGCGTCATCAGTTAAGGCAAGCATGTCATGCTCTGAAGCAATGAAGGAAAAACCTTTGCAGAATGTAAGCTCCTTCCTCATGGCATGATTGAGCCGGAATTCAGCGCAACAGCTCAAGATGAGACGAATTCCCCATTTTCAGCAACAAGTCTACACCAACCTGTAGGTGGAGATGTTGTAGTGTGGCACAAGAGGATTGGCCACATAAGCAATCAGTTTGTGGAATCCATGGTCTAGAAGGGCCATGTCAACACCCTCGACACCAAGAACAATGGCCAAGGTAGAAGTGAGCCTTGTGAGGATTGCGTTCGTGCCAAGTTGCCACGACAAATGTTTCCTCCTCCAAGAAAGTGCGACATCAGCCAAACGTTGAGACTGGTTCACACCGACATCTGCAGACTACTCCCCTTAGCAGCCCTCTATGGTGGACACAGTTACTCTCTCATCTTTGTGGATGATGCGACACGTTTTCTTTGGAGTTACCCGCTCAAGACCAGAGATGAAGCGCCAACCTACTTCTACAAATGGCTGGCAATGGCGGAGAGGCAAAGCAATAAAAAGCTAGAAGTCCTACGCTCCAATAATGCTCGCGAGTACACCAGCACAAAATTCATGTCGCTACTTAAGGACATGGGAATCATGCAACAGTTCTTTGCACCGTATAGCCCGTAGCGGAATGGTGTCGCAGAAAGGGTGAATCCCACCGTTCAAGAGACATTCTAATCCATGCTGCTAGGAGCGTAGCTAAACAACACCTGGTGGCCGTATGCTTTAAGGCAAACAATTTTAGTGCAAAATCATGTACCACACATGGCTTTACCAGACATTGCTCCATTTGAAGCATGGTACGAGTACAAGCCAGCCATTACCATGCATTGGACATTTGGCTGCATGGCGCTTCTCCACGTCCCAAAAGAACGTCGTAGGAAGCTTGTAGACAAAGCTGCTTGGAGCATTTTTGTAGGACATAGCCCCAACATAAAAAGTTGGGAATTCTACGACATCGACTCCCGACATATTGTCACTAGTCGTGATTTTTTTTCTTCAAGCATCTGATGCGTCAAGGGTGGGAAGCCAAGCACTCGACTGCATCAGACCTCCTGGGGTCATTCAATGACTCATTTGTGGAGTCTATCGAAGACGATGCAGCAAACTATGATCCACTCACCACAATGGATCTAGATCAGGGGAGTGAAGAGGCGGTGCGCACGAGTGATCCCCTTGCGGCTGAACACAACAAAAGCATCGCCATTTTTTGAGAAACGGTCGTAGGAGGCCATAGCGAACGCCATCCTATGGCGACGCAAGATGGTGTGTAAGTAATGCATCTGAAGCCACATAGTCAAACGCCAGCACTTCACGCGCCTCTTGTAGTAGAAGATTAAATAATAGCACAAGAAGAATGAAGCAGAATGCGAGATGGCAATCACAACATGCACGGTGTATGCTGAACATGATGAGGTACATGCCGACCTCACAAGAACAAAACTGACAGCTCTCTTTTCCAAGGCGTTATGTACACTATCACCCGAACCAAAGTCACTCAAGGAAGTACTAATAGGCAAGTTTGCAACAAATTGGAAAGGAGCACAAGATGCGGAATACAACAGCCTCATAAAACAGGGAACATGGAAGCTAACAGAGCTGCCATCCGGCTCAAGGCCAGTTAGTGTAAATCGGGTGTTCAGGGTGAAAACAAAGGCAGATGGCAGCATTCACATCATTCTCCCCATAGAAGCACTCAAAGAGTACGTGGTGTAGCAGCTTGACATCAAGAATGTAATTTTGCATGGAGATTTGGACACTACGGTCTACATGAAGCAGCCAAAAGGGTATGATGACGGTAGTGGAAGAGTATGGAAGCTCACTAAGAGCTTGTAAGAGTCGAAGCAGAGCCCTCTCCTTTGGTACCGAAAGCTGCAGAGCCTCCTCTAGTTGTTGGACTTTCATCCATCAGCCTAAGACAACTGCTTGTTTCTACATTGTCAAGCTGAGAACAAACGACTAGGCTGCTACGTCCTTGTCTACGTTGACAATATCCTAATCATTGACTTATCACAATACTTCATCCACGCAACTGCTAGTGCAATGGCGAAAAAGGTCAATGTGACGCTAATGCTGCGCTTTGAGTACTACCTCAGGATGAACATCAAACGCGATCATGCATCACAAATGATCAAGTTGTCACAACAGTCTTACGCAGCCAAAGTCTTCGAACGGTGTGACATCCCAAATCATCACGTTCCGACTCCCCTAACGCAGTAACAACTAATTCATCAGGGACCAAGGGGGAGAAATGAGAAAGATTATCGCAAAAAAGTGGGTTCTCTCATGCACGCTATAAGCTACACACAACTTGAGCTGCACTTTGCAGTGAGCAACCCTCGGGCTCTTCCAGACTGCCTCAGACACAGGATTGGTCTTCAACTCGTCAAGCAACTTGGAGCTGAGTTGCTATGTGGATGCAGATTTCAGCGGTTTAGAAGAAGACCGTCAAAGTACGAAATGATTTGTTTGTATCCTGGCCGGAACGGCAGTGTTTTGGTCGCGTAGGTGGTAAAACATCTTCACACTCAGCTCAGCTGATGTTGGGTATGTCGCGACAACATCAGTAGCTCAGAAGGTTACCTAGCTCAGGAACCTCCTTCACAACATCGGCTTACAGTACCACAGTCCAACCAGAGTTAACGTCGACAACACATCGCCTATCGACCTTGCAAACACAACAAAATTTCATGAGCGCACAAAGCACATTGACATCCGCCGCCACTAATTCGCTCAAAGGTGATTGACCATAGAATTGTTCTTAAGCACATCCCAGGAACTGCGCAAGTAGCAGATTTTTGACAAAAAGTGGCTTGAAGGACATTTTTTACAGGTGTATGGAGCAATGTGGACTTTTGCGTAGTGCCCACTTGTAGTATCCCCAGAAGAATGGCAACCTAGGAGACACACGACAGTTGAACATGCGTGCCAACGCCATTGGCGATCTGTACACACAGAAAAATAGAAATTTGTGCCTCATGGTGCACAAAAAACGTTTTGTAGAGCATGTAGCAGAGCTCTAAAGCCATCAAGAAAATTCACCTACATTAGAAAATTCTCAAGCAACTGTTCAACTCCTTTCATTGCCAACAAACTCAGTTACGCTCAGTGTCGGCATGACATCCGAGAAATTCTCACCTGTCTCCCTTGAGCAACTTGCTACAAAAAAATCATTGTACTCCCAAAGAATCAGAAGCTTCAACCACCCACTTAAGTCCCCTGATTTGTTAGGAGACCTACTTTAGTCTAGTACATTCTGGAAAATCGTTTCTCCGAAGACTCGGTAAAGTCCTGAGAGGAAAAATAACATATGGCAGCATGGACCGATAAAACTGAGCAAGAAAGGAGTCGCCAGAGTTCTTTTTGAGGATGGGGTTTGAGTGTAGCAACAAGCGTAGAAAGCAAGTAAAGTAGGGTGTCGCGGCAAAGTAGATGCGGCAAAAGCAGAGGGGGGGTTGCGATATGCACCTCTTAAGTGAGCGCGCAAACCCCACGCCACTATACTACAAAGAATACCGATAGAGTGAGGAAAAAACGAAGACCCCGTAAAAAAAACAGATGCCAAGAGGAGTAGATGGCAGCTCACTCGACAAGCAACTTAGCAATGGTGGTGACGTCTGTAACTGTGCAAAAATCGATGAGCGCAACCCCAAATCCAGCTGTGGAAGCCAAGATTGTGCAAGTTTTTACTGAAGCTACGGGGCGACGACTACGCACGGGTGAGGGAAAAAGCGGCGTCAGCAATCCTACAACCGCCATTTATACCTTTGCAACATTCGCTAGACGTGAGGGGCACAGGAGAAATTTTTTTCTTCTCTCCCACCAATTTCTTCACCAATGGAAAAGCAGCAAGGAAGCTTCCAAGCAGAGGACAAGTCGACCGTAGCGCCCCTCCATGCAGCAACATGCGCCAAAAATGCCCCTACGCGTTTTCTTGCAGCATAAGTCACAAGAATTCAAGCAAGAAGACCTAAGACGCCACCAAAAACTTTTTTGATGTTGGAGATAATAGAAAAAGCCCAACAAAAACCTCCCAAAGTTGAAAAGAATACCCACAGGGAGCCCTGGTCATTGCAGTCAAGAGTGATTTTGAGCCCGAGAGCAAGAAAAATCTTGTTCAAATTGTTTTCCACACCGGGGAAGCAACAAAAATTTCTTGTGACATTGAAACCCTCTAGGAGACAAGCAACTTTGCCAGTTTCTTCACCAACAACTAGTAAACTCTTCAGTGCACCCATCGAGGGGGAGTGTTAGAGGTGACGATTACTACGCCTTTTTCTGTCAAGCTGGAGCACTCAGTTTCAAATCGAAGGAGCCTGCAAGAAGTTAGGGATTTTTTTGTCCTAAATTCCTTGGTTCAACGGCAAAGATTTTGTTTGATTGTACACGCCACATTTAATTTTAGCATCTAGTTCCATGGGGGGGAAGGAACTAGAGCTGAAAAATACTATGTGTTTCATGCACAGCAAGGCTTTGTATGCCTACTTACTCGGACCAGTTATCAGCGGTGTAGTGCGACTATGCACTTCTAGGTTATGGGCTAAGTCTTCTCAGGGTGGGGCTACACCAGATTGGGCAATGTGGACTGCCCTACATTAGCTACTACATCAGCATGACTCAGCAACACCATGCACTGCCTAGAGTGGGCTTTGCTCTGGATCAACACATGCATGCACAACAAAGCACTACTTCACAACATGCATGCACGAGCCATAAGCCACATGCAAAGTGAGAAACGGGGAGCGCTCTACATCAGCATGGCCACACATGACTCAGCAATAGAAGCTACTGGAGGGGGTACCACCTATGATAAGATTACCACGCTAGGAGTATTCCACCTGCAACAGGTTTCTTCCAACATCGTGGAAATTGTCAACTTGCCAACAGCCAGTTACAAAAGGTGGACAGCCTGGCAGTCTTCAATGAACAACCCATTGATCACCAAGCTTTCTGCCTGTAGTCTACCACAGCGACCTCCACCACTTCCAGACATCACCTAAGGCAAGACTCTACGGATACTCTTCTCAAAACCCCAGAAAGCTTGGCAACAGTCTACTTTCCTGGGAAGGAGGACGCCCCAGACTACCTGAAGGCCTGACTACCAAGAAGAGGTGGTCAAACTACCTCCAAGACTCAAGTTACTCCACTAGAATTGTCCTACTAGGCGTTGCTCACCTGTGGGCGAGTATCTCTGTCTAGGCATGAGAGTCCAAAGTTAGTCTCTAACTGAGCGATTTTCTCCCTACTGTTTCTTGTACTATTGTTGTGATAAATTCTAGTCATTCAATCCCAGCTTTCTCTTGGTTCTAGCTTTCTACTCTTTTTGTGGTTGCTCTCCAAGCATAGCGCTCCTAGCAGCAAGGAACCTCACCCTTGCTGCACCCCACAAACATCAACAAGTATTTGTCTTTATCCTCTCCTCCGTGCCTCATCAAAGATGCAAGGCCATGGATAGAAAGACCAAGTAATAGAGAGAGAGAGAGAGAGAGAGGGAGAGAGAGAGGGCAAGAGAGAGAGAGAGAGAGAAAGAGAGAGAGAGAGAGAGAGAGAGAGAGAGAGAGAGAGAGAGAGGGATACAGAGAGAGAGAGGCACGTCATAAAAGAACATTAATGTTCTGCGATAAATTACTGAACATGCTTTACAAGCAAACATTTAACTTCATTAAAGAAAATGTACGTAATACATTTACTTAATACTCATACAATCCAACCCATTTGGAGTAATACTTCCCCTTGTTTTAAACCCATGAGAAGGGTTGCAATGCTTGAATCAATTAGGGCTTTAAGAGACCAAAACTATTTTAATCTAACTACAAATGCCAATAATGAAGATTTCCCCTAGAGTAACGCGAAGTAGGAAACTCCTTGTAGTAGTTATGTGCTTCTTTCTAGAAACCCTCATGATGAATTCCATGCAAATTCTTGAAAGAAATTCTTTTTAAGATGGAAGGATTTCATCTCACATAAGATAAGAAGCTGTTTGATGACACCTCTTAGCGATGGACATTCACGTACCTTAGTTGAGGCCCGCAAAGGCATGAGTTACTTAACATAGTTTTAAGGGGGTGACATGAGCATTGCTGAAGAGGTCAATTTGGTGATGATGAAACAATACAAAACTTACTAACGTAATTATCTTGTTTGTTGTTTTTTACATGAAGCATATTTGTTCCACGTTGTATTTCACAAAATTTGGAATAGAACAAACAACAAACGACAAATGTATGTATTCTTGATATTTAACAATGAATGCATACAACTCACAAAGAACACTTGCGAGGGGGATGAATCTTACAATGGCGTATGTTATGTGTGCTTATGATTGCTTTAGGAGCTCAAGGTCACAACCTAGCATGAGATGCTTGTAGCAAAGCTTCTTAATGTAAACGGGACCCTTCTGTGACTGGTTTAGAATTATTCATTTCAAAACCGTCTACAAAGTTATGAAACCAAAGAATGCTTCAATTCCTTTGAAGCATCTCTTTCAAACATTCCATACCCCTTACGAAAATTATGTCTAAAATCATTCGTCGACACTGACAGTTTGTGGTTGGTTCAAGCCATGTGCCATTGTATTGAAGTTGGAGTACAAAGATAAAGTTTGAACTTCCTTCTAATCAACAGCTTGCACCCCCATTTCGAAGAATCATAAGCATAAAAAATGGTACTTGGAGAGGATAGCTTGACTTGCAATAAGGCTCAACATCATTAAAGAGATCAAGACCATCCTTCTTGATGCACATGCGTTCAGCAATGGTCCAAACAACCAGACCATCAAAAAGGAGATCCGTCGAGTGATCGCCTTCTCCAAGCCACATGGACTCCACAAGTTTCGCGCTTGTGTGTCGGTCGCCCATAGGTGAGGGGTTTTTTCATAAACGTTTTTGGCCCCTGGTGGCGTTGTGGCACTACAACAGCGCCAAAACTGTCGGCTCTCATGGTGAACCTTTTTAACATAAACTTGTCCTTTTTTTTAAATGATGAACATACTTCCAAGCCCTCACAACAAGTACGCATACTAAAGCTCGAAGGATTTGGATATAATGAGGCTAGATGACAATTGCCAGATCACAACGCTGATCTCTTACATGATGACAGGGGAGATACTCCCCATGCAATAGATGTTTAGAGGGTAGAGAAACCAGTCACTCCCATGTGGGCTGAACGCGTGTCGTATCACCGATGCTGGTCATGAGCTTACCTTCATGTCCAGCCATTGGACAAATGGTAACATGATGAGGGAGTGGATGGGGGGGTGGTCTAACCATACTATAGTAACATGTATGCTGAGTTGCTCATCACATAGGGACAAGCTAACTATCAACTTATCCTAGACGCATGGCTTCCACTTGAATGCGCCTCGTTCTAGCAATGGCTCATGCATACCTATCTACACATGAGCACCTACTACCTCCAAGCTAGGTGCACGTCTCATTTGCACGTATGCGATGTTTACCTCATGCACCCACGCAAGATCTGGATTAAGGAGTTGTATGCAACATGAGGCAGTGAACACACTCGAAAAAGGCTAGCCTATGTTATAGTTATGTCCATGTTGAAAGAGGAGGCGTGCAAGTTGTTTTCTGTTAAATGGGAGTTCATCATGAATGTTAATGTAGTCAAGGTGGCTTAGGGGAAGACAGGGTTCCCCCAAGTGTTCACCTACAAATTTCAGCACAATGATGTGCCATTCATTGGGAAGTTCCTTTTTGAAGAGGACCAACTTGAAGGGGAGGATGTTGTGGGCTGATTGAGTTTTTTTACCATGGTTCTTTCAAGTGTAGCTTCGAGTTCTTGCTAACATCACCATATTTGCAATTTGTTGTTCAATACTTTCCATTGTAACTTCCTAGATGTTTGTGAAGGAAAATGCACACAAATGTTGATTTTTCTCAAAATTGTTTCCTTGTTATGTTTCATTGTGTTCATAGAAATCCTTATGACGGTATGATATCGTACACAAAATGTCATTGATATTGTAGTTGTTTTCCCACAAAACAATTATGTGGCTAAAACTGTAGAAATTCACTAGAAAACATGTTTAAAGACAAGGCACCCAAAGAAATAGTTTAAATCAAATGTGAAGATCAATAGGTAAATAACAAAAAAATAAAAAGGCCGAAAATTACTATAATACATGTGACGTGTGCCAACACCACAAGTTGGAATGAACCTTGTCGGGTTTTATTCCAATCACAACCAAAACTTAAAGGACCGTTGTTAGATATCTCCATGGATTTTGTGTTGGATTTACTTATGAGGTCAAAAGGGTTTCACACGTGAGTCATGGTGGTCGATTTAATTTGATGAATGTTGTATTACATCTTGACAACTACTACAATAACTATCAAGGGAACAACACTAATGTTCGTTACTGACTATACATGAGAACACTACTATCCCTTATCCATCACAAATGAACACAATAAACGGTTCATTTATAGATTTTGGAAAGAGTGGATTACTTGTTAAGTCATTCATATCTAGATTTTAATGGTTTTCCACAAACAAAATTTGCGTAAATCAGATGCACCAATTAAACCCTTGAATCATTCCTTGTAACTTTATGAAACCTTGCCATTGACAAGCCCACATAAACGTTTTGACATTTCCTACTAGTGGAAAAACATCCTTTGCCTCATAAACTTTCTTAATGTAAAATATGCCCTTATGGAAATTGCTTGTCAACATCACTAGGGTTGGAGAGTTCAGGGACCATGCCGCTACTTGACTTCTTGCATTATTGTTTCCTTAGCAAATGGGAGGAGACTCGCGAGACAATCACGAAGACATGGTACCTGTTAAGCAAGAAGAAGACAAACATTAGACAGGCACATGCTCATGTCAAAGATCATCTCGTATCAAGCTCAGCAAACCATGGTAGGGGTTACGAATATCTTAACTTCAATCAATTTGAGCTGTCCAAAGTTTAGAGGATGAGAAAACTTGGTGTTACAAAACTAAGATTGTTACATTATATGCTTATCCACGTGATGTTCTAGAATAGAATTCTCAAAATCTACCAGGACCTTGGCAAGTTATCTTGCATACGAGATGTTCCTCTACCACTTCCTTAAGAAACAAACGATAGAATGGTATACACCAGTAAAGATGTTTTGGATAATCACCTTTGTATATGTGTGACGGTTTATCTAGTTAGGTGGGGGGGCTACAATTCTCAAAGTCACAGTTGGGAGACTTCTGAAAACATCTAAAAACTCATCATATCAAAGCTTCTTTACCTAGTATTGACTCACGTTTTGCTATCTGCTTAGAGGTTGCTACTATGAGGGTGGGTAGCATTACATCCATGATGTACACGAATCTCTAAACAATGTGATGGAATACTTTTGTTATTATGGTCATGGCTGACCGCGATTTGACTTCTAGATTCTGTGACACAACATCATGTTCCTTCAATTCCGGACGTATTAGGGAATTTCCTAAAGTAGCCACTCACGACGTGGGGTAGCACGAGTAGCTTGATTTAAGCAACGTCCACCTCAAGTTTGCCTCATTCATCCTGTTATTGTATTTATGTAATCTATCCTTTGACAATTGAAATTGAAGCACACTGAAGGTTCATTTCAATTCCTTGAATCATCCTGTGCTCTGCACTTTCTTCATGTGAACTATCCTCGTTTTACTCACTGCAGCAATATGCAACACATGAGAGGAATCATTCTACCGCATATGGTAGCGGTTGACAATTGTATTTATACTAGCGTTCGCCTTGCTTTTGCTCTCAACGGCTACCTGGAGTTGGCTTTCGATTATCTGGCCGTCGGTCAGTGGAATACCGTCGTGGATCAACGTTAGGAAGCAAGCTCAGAGCCACGATCCGATTTGCACTAATTTCGTTATGAAACGTTAGTGATCGATAGCACTTGTTCGTAGATGGGAAGCGTGCGGTGGGATGAGTGATTTCAAGCACCAATGTTCTGACGTGAGAAAGTGACTATCCGGGAACTTTCCACACTGGAATGTTGCTGAAATGAGCCCTACCCACGAACTTGGCGCACACCTCTGGCAATGTCTGGTATCCCGGAAGTCTAACAGCTTCGCAGCTTATTGGTGTTCATCCTTCAGGGCTGCATGCACTGGAGTTTCCGGAGAGCTGAGTACACGGGGTTTGAAAAGATATTTGATGTTTCTTTATGGGTATGATCGACAAACATGACAGACTCGCATCAGTTCCAAGAAGGGAATGAATAATCTATAGCTTTTCCATGACGTGATAGTTGTCAACCACTCACGCTCGAGCGTTCGCCCGAATCCATCCATGAGCAACACGTAGTGAGTGAACTCTTGGCTGGGCGAAATTTGCGTTCCCACTGACTTCCTAGCATTGGCCTTTGAGTACGGCTGGTTTGTCTTTGAACTGAAGAGTGAAGAGTTCACTCGTCAATATCACTGTAATTCGGTCACGACGCATCCGAATTGTTCGAATTTGCTGCGAGGATCTCCATTCGCGCATGAGAGATTCCTTCTCTTACCAAACGCGTGGAGTTTTTCACTTCGTGGCCACACCTTTATCGTTTCCATTTTCGACAGAAAATCCACACGATCAGGTTAATGCAGGGTCTTTAGATTTATAACCGCATCGACGGCAAGAAGCAGATGAGTGCAAAGATTCCATCGATCCAACGGACTTATGTACGGGTGTCTGCACAGCAGGGAAAGGAAAAATCGGCAAGGAGATCCCCTTCTTGAATAACGGTTGCCAGCGAAGACATACATGGGGTTGGCTAACCAGAATAAGAAGACTACGGGGTGGTTTAATAATCGCAACATGGATGGGGTTATTTAATTTGGGTGTTCGGGACGCGATACCAGCGTGACCGACTAACGAATAGCGAACCCCATTCATGTCTTTGTGAGATAAAATGTACTGAACGACGCAAACAGAGAAAAGGACACGAGACATTGAACGATTCGGCACCAGGAGAGAGAAAAAAAACGGCGAGGGAGGGGAACAGTAGGAGGTCGCACGTGAGACAGTCCGCCAACTACCACAGAAGCTATCGGTGAAAAGAAAAGAGGAGAATTTGGGAAAACTTGTCCCAAAACGCGCGAATTAGACTCGACAATCAAGCGTTCTCCATCATTGCCTTTAATAACCTGTTCATACGAGTTCAATTCATTTCTGTACGATAAATCAACATTCTTTCACGAAATAACATACACAACATTCAATAACGAATTATAGTTAAAAAATGATTTTAAATGGTATATTTAACTAAAAATTCATTCATAAATGCATCCTCCGTTGATTACATTACAACTTCAAATTCATGAAGTTTACGGTTGAGGGGCATAAATTCAACAAGAAAAGGTATCAAAACCAAAACATCTGTAACATATTATTCCTTAGGACACCATAATAACTTATATTAATATATATAATATGCATTTGTAGGTGTTTGGAGAAGAATATGTTAAAAACTACATATACATACATAGACATAGACTAATACATATACTAATACATATACATATACATATACATATACATATACATA